>VYZQ01057540.1:153030-166444 GCA_013400655.1 Mystacornis crossleyi
TGAACGGTAAATGATGGGTCGTTTTCAGGAGCTACTCAGTGCACAACTGGCACCTCAGGCTACAAGAGCGGTGTTAAATGAGATTAGGAAAAAGAGGCAAACCCTGAAAGACAGCCTAATGTTTCTCTTTTTTTCACAAATAACTCAGCTGTGATAACGCCCCCGTGGGGAAGCACCAGCACAGTTACATACAGCCTGAGGAGTCATCTGTGCCAGTGGGCTGTGGTGGACTCCATGGCACCAGCAGAACAAGCAGCTGCAAGGACTTAGACCGTCAATGACTTCCAAAATATTCTGTGATGATGTGTTACATCGTCCACTGTGAAACTCCTGGTCCTGGGGGAGGTACTGAGCATTCCCACCTGGACCTAAGCATGTATAAATCTTTGGCTTGGGGGCTGGGGATGACTCCATGTGATAGATCCAGAGGAGGACCAGAACTTCCCCAGGACTGTGATCATGACTCTGACCAACAGGTGCCAGGCTGTACTCTGATGCTGTGGGTTAAAACCAGTTTTCTCTGTATCATTGTGTTTGTTGTAATCTCTTTAGTGAATTGTAACTCCAACCTGCTATCTCTCTTGGGGTGGCTGAGTGGGGTTCAATTCTGTGACCAATTTACTTTTAAACCAGCCCAGTTCTCAAGCTCTGAGCAGTCCTAGGCTGATACTTTTAGATGTTTTCTGACAGCCATGGTCTGATGGTTCCTTTGAAGATCAATTTCCCTGAGGCATATGCAACATTCTCCTGAATCCCTGTCTCTGACCCCTTTTTCCAAAGGACAGGTATTAACATATTTCTTCTGTTGTTTTCTTCACCCCACATAAGTGCTGGGCCAAAGGCAGAAGTTGTTTTCCTCATGGATTTCTTGGGTTACTCATCTTATTATTTGAATGCATCATATATTTAATGTCATGACAACCAGGTAAAATGAACCACTCTTGTCATGCTTGATTTACAACCAGGATACTGAAGCAAAAGGTAGTTGAAGTGTCCAGAATAACTGGTAGTCATTAAAGCCTGAGTGATGAGGGGCCTAGGGAGACACCTGAAGGCTAGTTTTCAAGGGTCTTTAGCTCTCCCGTGCTTTCTGCCCTTTCTGCTGCTGTGCCACTCAGCAGCTTCTGCTGTCATCTTTAACGTCTTGCTTTGCTCTCTGTCTGCTGCTAAGATCTCTCACCTAAATTTAGTCTGGTCACAAAAGGGCCCATTGATAACCTCATGTAAATTAAGGCATTCCTTAGCCCAGCTAATCACACTGACTTCAGTAAGAGTAATAACATTGGGCTTCATATATTAATAAACAGGGGGGGAAATGGTGGAGTTGGAAATATATTTTGTATTTCATCCTGGCTGTGAAACAAATATGCATTTTCTGGTAGTCAATTCATATTATATGGACTACTAAAACAAGTGTATCAGATGACAAGACCTGCACACAGGCTCATATTTGTGGGCAATAAATCAGGCAGGGACTGAAGAACTGTGTGTTGCAGTTTCAAGAGAACAATGATCATGAAGCCTCAGAGCTTGCTGTTGGATTAAATCCACAGGTTCTGGGAAAATAAACATTTCTTGATCCCAGAATTCATCTTTTTGTCTCATTACTTATTTGCAGTTTGTGTATGTAGAGCTGGGCAGACAATAAGGGAATAGGGAACAGCACTGAGCTGCAAAGAGGAGCCTTCCATAGCAGGGTTGTGCTACTCTGTGGATGTGACACCTCAAGAGCAGCAAAACCTTGGCATTTTGCTTGACCAGCTATATCAAATGAAGGCCTGGATGCAAAGTCTGCAAGAGAGGTTTGCAAGAGTTGCAAGGGGGATATACTTGCCTTGTTTGCCCTTTCACTGCTGGAGCTGGGATAGTGCACTAAATGAACTCTGCATTTTATACTGTATTTAGAGAGAGAGTCAATGCCTGCTTTTTAGTCCAACCTAAACTCAAAAGCCACTTCAATCTTTTGATAGTTAGATTAAAAATCTTAAAGCAAAATTTTCTACCTCCCTTAGTTAATAGCCAAAGTTTTTTAAACTTTAATTTACTAAACCTATTGAATTCCCATGTTAGAACCTCTACTTCTGACAAGAACTGTGAAAAGGCACTGCCAAGGTTGGGGCAGAACTTTATGCCGCAATGTCCTGAATCATCAAAAGGGATTTTTTTTTCCCCTCAGTCTTGCATGATTGACTTAAAATTCAATAGGAAGTATCTGTCCCATGGACACATTTTTCATAAACAACTTTGCTTAATGACCACAGTGATCAAGGCAAACTTCTGTATTGAATATTGATCTATTCTGATGTTCTCCAGTACAGAGAAGGAAAATGTTTCCTTCTAAACTGTTCGGTAACAGTCGCTTGGGTATCTCAACATCAGGTGAAAATACTTTAGTGGTGTTGATTTCCCATCAGGCATGCCTATAGAAAACATGGTTTGGCTGCATTTTGAGAATTCTTATCAGGCATCCTAATACTTTCTTTCCACACCTGCAACTCCAAAAAGACCTGCTGTTTTCATTTTTTACTGCCTATGTGAAGAGCACTGTATGCAATCAATGGGATTACATACAGCACATACATACAGCCTGGGAATTTACACTCCATTCAAACATAGTGATTCTATTCTTGTTTAAAAACAAACGTAGGTAGGTAAACAGCTCAGCGTTCAATTCTGGAAAGAGAATCTACTGCTTTCCAGAAAGACAAAGTGATTGGCAAGAGGAAATGAGAAGAGGGACATGAGCAGGAGAAGATAAGTTATTTTATCAAGGCCTGAGGGCACCATGAAGCAGGGTTGCAGTCGAGGTTTAGAGTGTTTAGTAGTTCATAACGAAACTGCACCCCTGATTATTTCCAGGTCACTCATCTCCCTTAACTTCCTTGGGATGTATTTGACTCCCACATGGAAGCCTTGGTATTGTCTCTTTAGGTTCAGCATTTTTCTTTTGTCAGCCAAGCAAGATAGCTTGCGTTTCCCTTTGCAGACCAAGATTATCTATCCAACCAAAGTCAACACCAGCCTCTGGCATGCAGTACTGCATTGCTGACAGGGTTATTAAACTGTCCACAGAGCTGGCAGCAAGATAGTCACATTTCTTGATACTGTTTAAATCTATAGAAATATTTTTCTCTCCAGGAATGAACCATTTGACTATACTTCCAAGAAAGCGGAATGCTAGGCCAGATTTTTGGTGGAAACTACTTTAGGCAAGATATGGATGAACCTGGCATCTTTGTAATCTCAGATGCTTTCAGATGAGCTTTGATATTGGCACTCCATCATGAAATTCATTTTCCTGGAAGACTTCAGAGAAATGCAGGATTAGACTGCTATCTGCTTCTCTAAGGTCACATTGATGACTAGCATCAAACTTTAAAATGTTTTTTTTTTTGCAACTTTAATTAAGAAAAAACACCTAGGCTAATTTCTTACTTCCAGATATATTAACTACTGCATCTATTTATATGTGGAAGGTGATGATAGCAACAGGAAGGTCTAGAAGTAAAAGAAAAATAATAAAGAATATTAATACCAAAAATATTTGTATTCCTCTCATTCCTCCAGGAAGAAAGCTTAGATTGCAAATGTAGGTGCTAGGTAAACTGACACAACTGTTTGTCATTTAAATGTGCTATTCTCATAATTCTAAACCCCCCAGATATTAACACAAAATCACCTCAACATCTGTTAAAAATAATGACAACTGTGTAATAAATATTTTGGACAGTATAGCTAAGGATGTTTTTTAAACAGTGCATCACTTATTTAAAAGTCCTGTTCCACCACAGACACACTTCATGCCCTTAGCTGCACAAGCTTAGTGTTGAATAAATGACAACAACAGTGAATATCACTAAGGCTGCGGAAGAAGCCCATGCATGGAAGCCCACACATACAAAGTGGGGGTCACCTTTTAGTGGTAAAACAAGATGATCAGGAAGAAAAACGCATTGCATGGAGATACTCATGAGAAGTACTATGATTTCATTAAAATGAGACATAAGTCTATGTCTTCTTCCTTTTAATAATACAATTTTTAGTTCAGTCATTTAGTGACTTGTTCAATCTGTTCTCAGTTATTAGAGGATCTCTGTCTAAAGAGGTTTTAACATCCCAAGGGCTTGCCTTAAATACGTACTTAATACTTAATAAAATTGAATCAGAATATCTGCAATCCTTCATTTCCATACTTAACATGTACAAAGCATCACTTAAGTAAAAGGAAGCAAAGGGCTGAAGGATGATAATGAGTCCATTTGCTGCTGTTCCGTTCTGGTTTGCACATATACTGTCAGCATTATGCTCGCTCACTCTGGGTTATGCCATGAAGCTATTTCAGAAAGCTTGGAAAGAGCAGGTTTTTGCTGTAAACATCAGGACAGGAAGCTGCTAGCTGCAGAAGGGTAACAGGTTTTTTAAAACAGGGATGCAGAAATTAACATTTCTAGGTATGTGGTCTAAACAAACAGCACTTGCTCATGTAGAGATGTTGACAAACTCTGGTCCAGAAGGAAAGGAATTATGCAAGTGAAGCAGAAGGAACACAATGTTGGCGTGCCTGATGTACTGTATTTTGGTGCCTTCTATTATGATTCTCTTCAAGATGTAAAGCAACGCCTTCTTATTATTTCATCCACGTTGTTTACCAGTTAATCCACACACATCTGCAAAATCACAGCTGACGTGCAAACTGAGACATCCTTTAGTTTAAGGATAGTGCACACCAAAACCAGGAGTGGGGAGACCAATCTGCTTGAATGTATCCCAGGTCAGCAGGTGAGGAAATCTTTGGACCAGTTAAAAGATATCACTTAACAATTGGCAGAGCAGGTCAGAGCACACGAATGATTTAGTGAGCTTTCATCCCTTGAAGCGCTTCTGTCCCTTCTGTTTAAACAAAAGGTAGCTTTTCAGGACACGTTTGAGAGAAATTTGTACTTTTTCTACTTTTCTGATAAATAAGACTTCATGTCATTGCCCTGAATGCTGTAGTTTTCCAACAACAGAACAAGCACTTTGGGAAAATGGATCCATTACTTCTTTGCTCATCAGAGAATCTGATAAATGTCCAGATCTGCTCTGCTAAGTGGAGTAAGGAGAGTGGACCTGGTGAAGAGCTTTAAAAATTCAAATCCTGCTCATGGTGTGCTGCACCAGTTCAGCACTAGTGTAGCACAGCCTTCCAAGGTTAACTCTGGTTCCATGATAATCATCTCAGGCTCTTTATCTGCAAGTGTTTCTGTGGGTTTTACCCCATCCAGGGATTTTTTGTGAGTTTCTCCCATCCAGAGTTTTATCCTCTTAGCTAAAATTTTTCCAAATCAGAATCACCACTTGCCATAGTCTTGACTTCATGACTCTGCCAAAATTCATAGTGCCACATCTGTGGTCAGGACATTTGAAATCCTTTCCAGAGGAGATCTAATCCCAGCAGCCAGCCCTGATCTGACTCTTGCTAGTCTCCTTCGCCAAGCCCTCACTCCCACCCCAGCTCACAGTGCAGCCTGTATGGCCAGCACAGGCCCTCTTTTGTACATCTCTGCTGGGGTGGGCATCTGGGATACAGAGGGAGCAACACTGAGATGCAGAGCTGCAGGAGGTGGAAGGGTGAGCTGCTGCCCTGGCATGGGCCCACATCCAGAGGCACGTGTGCTTGGCAGAACTGTGTGTAATGCTGGCTGTGGGCACCCCGAGGCTCCCGTCACTGTTGTGAGTGTGTGTGTGCAGCACACAGGTCTGCTGGAAGAAACCTCATTCCTGTACCTCCATGTGCCTCATTTGGCAACAGCAGTGTTTGATCTTCTAGAGAAAGTTTTAGAAAGTGGGCAAGTGTGAATAGGGTATTGTGAGGACAAATCTGCAGGAGAAGCTTCCAGCACACAGCCTTCCCCAGCAGCGCACTGCATTCCCCTGTGGCCTGTGTGGTCATCCATGCCCCAAGGAGATGAGGCTAACACAGACCCACATGGCCACGGTGTCTCCTACCCTCATTTTACAGCAGTATAGAAATCACTTGGAAAGGGCAACAGATGGCAGACTGAGATCATGGCTAACCATCCTCCACTTTCCTCCCATCTGTATGTTGTGTACCTTTACTGGCCCATGACATGTTTTGGGAGATGTGGTTCAATGTAAAAATGAAAGACTGCTCTTTGTCTTGCTGCCTGCTCTCTTCATTCACATTTTCCTCCACCCCTCAGCTGTACACTGTTGAAAAGGTTGAGGGGACCAGTGGGTTTCGACAAGGTGGTGTTATCTCTTCACTCTGGAGATGTTAAGCAATTTTAGTGTCTTTCCTGAATGTAACCTTCCAGTATTTCGAAAGAGACTGCCACTGTATTTGAATAATGTCTTTACATAAACCAGTATTATCTCAGAAAGCAATGCCTTCCTGCAGCTACGAAATATTTTTTTATGTTTCTCATTCTGCCAAGAAACTCTGAAGGGAATATTTTTACATTACATGCAACCTTGTAAATTTTAAAAAGAAATAAGGCTTGAATTTGGAATAGAACTGCCCAATGCCCTCTCTAAATCTCATAACTTGACACAGTTAGGGACTCTGGGAGGGCAATGATAGTAAGTAAATGACTGTTTTAAAATTTATTGGGAATTCAACTGAACTGTACACAGAAGTATATCCACCATTCCTGCATGCATATGTGTCATCTGCTTTTCAGAACAACAAAGGATGAAGATGCTGCCCAACTTTAATAACTTGAGTAAAAGTTTGATGACATTTCCTACAGGTTTGGTTTTAGCCTTTGCGTTCTGCCCGAGCTCCACTTCAGCTACTCCAGCCTGACCTACAATTTCAGCCATTTTCCTGAGCCCCATGGGTGTGTGATATAGTGAGACTGCCTTCAGCACTGCTATGCCTTCCAGTGCCAGCCTCAAAATCAGGATGCTTGCTGTCTGGTGAGAGTGTCGGGGTATGCCAAGAGTAAGAAGAGTACCTCAAACTCAATTTCTTGTCATTTTTAACCAAAAAACCCCCTCCTGTCTGTGAGAATAGCCATGGCACACTTAGAGAGAAGGACAGGCTGCAGAGGATGTCCAGGGCACATCAAGATCCTAACTGTCTTCTGATGAATAGTGGTATAAATAGGAATAACCCTCTGTGGACACCAGTGGGGTTGATTTAGCCTTTTGCTGACAAGAGGGGAATGATTCTCTCACCCAAGGTGTTGTTGGCAACACAGGCATCTGTTTTATAGCCTGGCTCCTGGCACAGGTCTCTGAGCACTGCAGAGCTATAGATTAGAAAAGAGACTTTTGTGCCTTTGGTCTCACCTGCTATTGCTTTGTGATTTTGTTTCTGTGGGTTTTTTTGTGGAGAGCTAAATCCTTTCCTCCCAGTGTCACTGAGGTCTAGACAAACATTGTGGTATTGGGACACCACAAAGAATATGCTTTGACAGTGTAATCAAAGGGGAGGGTAGGGATGAGCTCTGGGCTGCTGGCATGGTCCCAAGCTATTTCTTTCGGGTGTTTTTTTTTGTTTGTTTTGTTTTTTGGGGTTTTTTTTTTTGTTTGTTTGTTTGTTTGTTTTGTTTTTGTTTTCGTTTTTTTTTTTTTTAATCTGATACTTCTTTGTTGAACAGTTTGTTTGCTTTCAGACCTCCCAAGAGCTGCCACCAGTCATGGCTGATGCTACTGTCCCAGTGGTTGTAGGTGTTGCTTGACTGGGTCAGTGAGAAGCCCCACAGAGTAAAGGAACATGGAGGGTCTTGTGTGGTTCCACAGTGTCTCACACAGAAGAATAAAATAAACTCAAAATGAACATGCCTTCAATCCTGCCTTTGTGCTAAAATGAGGGATGTTTTCATTTTTTGTTTATCCAACTAAAAATAGAGATGATGGAAAAATGGATTTTTTTACCTGGAAGAAATTTCCAGTATTTTGGGGTTTGGTTTTTACCTTCAAAAGGTGAAATAGAAACTTTTATCGCAAAGGTGATATGAAAGTAAATGAACTGAACAATCTTGGAGCAATGAGTGCTTCTGATTGTGCTATCACAGTGTTCCATCAGATGCATAGTTTAGGCAGTAAGTCCAGAGACCATGGGGACATCAAGTAGCTGACAACAGCAGCCACAAAGCACAGAACAGCTGAAAAAACCCACAGAAATTAATGCTGAAGCCATACAGACAAGTTATTTAATTTGGGTCTTCTGGAAGAAGAAGAATAAAATTTACTATTTTCATTTCTAATTTAAATAGTAAATGGAACCCAGAATTTTCTTAAGGAAGTTTTCAACTCTGTGGAAGCCACGTGTCATTGGAAAAGCAATTGGCTTGAATATTTTTTCCTGTTCATTTAAGTCCGGGACTCAGATCCCATAATACACAGTCAGGGACTTCTTTATCTTTATCAGAAAGATCTTTTTTTTCCTAATTCCTTGGTTTTAGCCTTGGGATTTTATAAATCTCGGACACCACCCAACTCTTGGAAATACAGCCACGAGAGCTCTTGTTGAATGCATGCACTGAATCTTTTTTTCTAAGGAAGGAGGCAGAATTTACTGTCTCTTTCAAAATATGGGTTTTTTTAAACCTTTTGAGTGTATTGTAGTACTTCTTCAGCTTTCTTTCAGTGTCTGTCCAAGTGATGTAGACTTGTGAACTGTTAGAGGATGCTTCAGATGTAGGGTTACTCACTGGAGGGGAGCTGCACAGACCGAAGGGTTGTTTCTCTTTGCACTCTCTCATGAGGTCACTTGCAGCCAACCTGGTGAAGCAGCAGGCAGGGATACACAGTTTGGCAGTGGTTCTTGCAGGTTTGTTTGGTTGTANCTTGGAAGAGGCATCAGAAGGGCTCACATCCTTGAAGCCGGGTCAGCCAAGGTCAGACCAGGATGCTCAGGCCTCTATCCAGGCATATTGCCAGAGAGACTTTTGCATATAACCCTTCTCCAGGCACTTCTGGGCTGGGGGTTTTTTTTGGGTTTTTTTTCTTGTGGGTTTTTTTTTGTTTTTGTTTTTGTTTTTGTTTTTTTTCTGAAAGCAGTAATATTTTCAGGAAACTGGGCTATAAAAAGCAACAGAAAAATAGTGAAAAGCCCTGAATTTTTTCATATTCTTTGCATGTTTGCCTGCATATGCTCTGTTATATTTCTGCAACCTTTACCAGGTGTACTGCTCTTTACATAGAAGATTTCCTTTACAAAACAGCCAGATATCTCTATTTTAAACATCTTCCTCATTCCCCTTCTGGCGATGACAGCATTTATTAGTTTACATGATAGATGTTTCACATGGGCTGGAAACAGATAAAGAGACAAATCCTGATAAAGGCTGCAATTCCTCTGATAGTTTCAATAGAGTTTAGGTGCTCCATATCTCTTTTGATTGCCATTCATTTTAGATTTGAGTACCACAGTCTATTTGAGATATGGAAATTTCTACAGGGAACTAGAGCACACCCAGGAACTCGCTGCAGGGGAAATAATCAGCTTTTAAAATGAGGTAGCAGGATGTTCCTAGAAGAGCTGACCCTATTTGTTTCCACACAAGTGACCTTCACACAAACAGGATGAGTGCAGCACTGACAAATTTGGGAAACATCATCGTGCAGAAAAGTATGAGAATACCAGCATGGGAGAAGGATGGTGGATGTGGCTGAAAAATAAAATATGAGTACAGGACCTTAAACAACTCCTGTAGGACAAGAAAGTCTCTGTTATAAACTTTCACTGTAACTTGATCAGGGAGAAGTGACAAAGATAGTTTTGAATGTACTTGTCAGTGACAGGTGTCTTACCACTCATCACACAGAAGAGAGACAGAGATAGCAGAGACACCCCTAGGATTCT
Organism: Mystacornis crossleyi; assembly: GCA_013400655.1. Lineage (NCBI taxonomy): Eukaryota > Metazoa > Chordata > Aves > Passeriformes > Timaliidae > Mystacornis > Mystacornis crossleyi. The sequence goes on from VYZQ01057540.1 coordinate 162,848, forward strand.
TTGGGAAAGATATTTCCCGTTCAAGAAGTTTAAGTATCACTGGACAATGTCCTGACAAGCCCTCCTCTGAAACAGAGCAGTCAAGAGTTTTGTCGTCAGTTCAAGAAAAATGAACTGAACCCAGAAGATGTTAAAAAATTCCAGCCGGTTGGACAGAGAACAAGATACTTTGTAGGAGAATAGAAAATGATTAATGAAATGGAGAAAAGAAGGCTGATTGTAGTGTGTGCTTTTATGGTATAAATGCAAATAGAAATGTGTACTTTGCATGATTAAATGCTTTAGCTTCCTGTGCTCTCCTTGTTTTCGGATTTTTCGTGAGTTAGATGGACTTGAGCAGAGCCAGGAGCAGGAAGAAGACCAGTGGGAGACATTCATGTTTAGTAGGTAGTCCCTATTGAGATCAGGGTATTGGCACAGGTATAAGCACTTTGTGCTTATCTCCATGTCTGTGTTCTCCTCTCCTTCCAAAGGTGTTGTGAAGCCTTATTACTGAAGACAAAGAATAATATGTGTTTGGATTCTTTTTGGAGTTTTCTCATCTTATGTCTGACTTCCCTTCTTCTTGTAAGTAGATCCAATTTAGAAAGTTTCAGATTCGCGAATTTGAAGTATTTCCTAAAAACAGCTCACAAATACACCAACATTATGTGTGAGACCTTATTTCTGGTGTGGAGACTACTTCCACTTCTTCCTCTCCTACACTCATTTGTGATCCTCCTCAAGTTTTCTGTCTTCTCCAGGAAACTAAGATTAATTACCATATTGCCATTTCCAATCTATATATTGCCTTTGCCGTCTGTGCATGCTTGGTTACTGAACATCTGGGTAAATTGTTCCTTTATTTTTGGGGTCATACTAACTGAACGTTAATTTACAGGTTACCCAATCATCAGGACTAGCAGGCAATTTTATATTCTTTGTTTCCTTCTGCTGTAGGTTTCCAAATGGCTTTTTTGTTTGTTTGTTTGTTTATTTTTTATCCCTTGCAGGATGCAGCTCAGATTATTTTTTTCAGTTTTTATCCTTGTATGTCTTAACCTGTGAAATTTAGCTTTACTTACATAACTGTCTTTTTCGGTCTTGTAAGCTTTTTGTTTATATCCTTTTAAAAGGTAATATATAATATATTTTTAAATATCCTTTTAAAGGTGGTTATTTATTTACATAAGTGTGGAATCCATTTTATTTCTGTGGAATCAGTTTTATTTCTGGCTGAGGTTAAAGATTTATGTTACTTTCAGCTCTTCAGACAGTAGTAAATTCCTTTCTCATTCCACAGTCAAGCTGCTGTATCATCTCAGTCCAACAGATTTTACTAATCAGTTACCTTAGCTTGTCTAAATTTGCTTTTTTTGAAATCCAAATCTTTAGCTAAAGACCTACTCCTATTTATTCTTTGATTTTAAACATAAACTGAATCAATTTGTGATCATTCTGCAATTACTTTCTATTATTCTGTCCATTAGCCATCTCTCTTTTAATGCCCTTTACACTTGCTGAAATCCCACAGTGTTACATCTCATTGACTGCTTGTAACTGTGATGAAGAAATGTGCTGGGTAATATATCCATGAATACCTTGTACTGGTATTAATAGTGTTCATTTTTTAGCCAGTATTCAGGAAATTCCGTCTTCCCATAACGCAACAAGTTTGTAGTATTTATCTCTGAAATGGAATCAGAACCCTCTGTCACAGTCATGCCAGTCTGAGAGTGCAACCTCTCCACTTATCTGAAAATTCATCCAAAACCCACCAAGTATTTGGCCTTGATTGTTGAAGCACCATATCCCCAGAATTTTCTGTCTCACGTCCGGTGTCCTTACCTACATGTCACCCAGCAGTACCAAATGTTGTATAACCTGACCCCTCCTGCTATTAAAACTATAAAATTCTTTTTCCTCAAAAACCTGTGGAGAGAGGGAGACATTAAAACTTTATAGAGGGTCTTTTGTGAGACTGGGTCCAGGCAGAGCCCAAGGCTGAACCATGAGTGTGGTCGTCAGTGCTGGAGGATTGCCAGGGATGAGTGTCACCACACAATAAAGTCAAGTACATGGCTCGTACCCTGCTTGGTGTATCTTCCCCATGGGTATTTGATGTGGAACTGAAGATTGTATTGTCAGCTTAAGGTAGAGCAGAACAGCAAACCATGGATTGTTCAGCAAATGCTTTTCAGTTGATTGGATCTGTGTTTAGAACATATAAGAAAAGGGTTCAGAAAACAATTACTTCAAAGTCTGATGCATCTGGATTTAAGACAATTCTAGCTGGATATTTTTAGGATTGTACACATTGTAAGGAAACTTAAGGAATTTTGAGAAACCCTTTAAGCATAAAATTCAGAGTTCTTGGGGTTTTTTAGGTGACAAACTATGATCCCTTAAATTACAAAGCCTGGTCAAGTGTCTTTAGGCTTATGAAGACTGCCTGATTTTTCTATGCAAAAAATAGATTTTTAAACAGACTTTGTGAATTTTAAGGTAGGAGACCTCACATAAGCTGCAAAATTTCAAGGCAGAATGATGAAAACCCAGTAAAACTCTAGCGTTATGGCCCCAGGCAGAATTCTACCATTTTCTTCAAAGAAAATGCTTTTAAAAAGTATGAGATAAGAAAAGCCAAAACATCACTTTACAGTTTCCAAGGTGTTCTCAAAAATGTACCATCCTAGTGGGGGAAAAAGATCAGAACCCTGCTGTGGCCAGGATGATGAGACAGCTGTGCTCTTTGCAGGCAGCCACGTGGTGGTTAACATAATCTGTCACAGGCCTTTTGCAGCATATAGCTTGTGATCATTAAACCTTAAAATTACATTCTTTGGATGGTCTAATTCCTATCTATCTTTGCTGTAATCACTTTGCTCAGAGCTGTAATTTCTTTCTTTCCCTTGTGATTTTTACTATGAGAATGCGTTTGCCAAAGTAAGAACACATGTCTGAGATTACAGTCTGTTGGAAAGCAACTGTCAAGTAAAAGTATTATTGTTAAAATACAGTAACTTGAGATATATTCCCACTAGAGAGAGAGAGGAAATACAGATTCACTGCCTGAAAATCTTTGTCATCTGCATCTTATTGTGACCAGGTGATGCTGGCTGCCCTGTTCACAAATTCTGGTCAAGCACAGCCTCCTCCATTGTGTCATAGCCTCTCTCAAGAACACCCTGACATCTCAGGTAAAACCTCTACCTCTCCTAATCTCTTATATCTCAGAAGCATCTGCAAGGGCTTTGGTGTCAAGAAAAGCTGGAGAAGTTACTGTGTTGTAACTTTTCTTGCTTTGAGTTTTACATGCTTTGAAGATGATGTGGAATAAGTGCCATTTGACCCCTTTAAGGTTAAATTTCAAATAGCCAGTGAAGGACAAATTGAGAGCTGAAAGTAATTACTGAGAGCAGTTCACATTTGCTCTTCTGGACACCTGCTCAAAGCCCCTGCTCGATGACTTCAATGGGTTAATCCTTTTCCAGAGACCAGTGAGCTGCTAGAGGGCTGGATTTTTTCAAATGAGAAAACAAGTCAGTTCTGCAAAGAAAGACAGGGGCAATGGAGGGAAGATATTAATTAAAACCCATACTGTATATTGCTGCAATA
>VYZQ01057543.1:24039-34925 GCA_013400655.1 Mystacornis crossleyi
AATACTAATATTTACATCTTTATTAGAATCTTTCTATTCAAGTTTTTTTTAATTATTCCCTGAAAAAACTATTTGGCAAGTCTCCACTGAATCATTCCTAGTTAGGAATGCAGAAGCTAAAGCCTGATGCAGAACTCTGCTGTCTGACACAAGATGAAACCGTGCTCTCATCTTTCCTTCTATATCTTTACAAACATCCATTATCTTTATGAGTGATCATGGCACTAATGTGTGATTCTCAGGCCACATATAGGAAAAAAAATCTCAACTCCTCTGTAATTTCCTCCTTCTGCAATGCTGTGATTTCCCAGTTTAACTGTTTGGGGTTTTTTTTAAATATAAGAATTGATCACATGGACCACCTAAGGCTTTATATATGTGAAGTATTATGTTATTGGGTGGTACATAATGAAAAAATATATGACAAGCTAATTAAAATGAAAGTGATCTAACACATCATTGGACATTTTTAATGTAAAAACCTTTTAGTTGTTTAATTTGTTTGGTTACAGTACAATGGTACTGATAGTATGGCTTTGACAAAGACCTGAAATGATCGAAAGTATTAGCATATCTGACAGCATCCTGGTAGTGAAAAAAATCTCATTAAAATCTAATAATTGGCATTGAACCCAACAAGTTCAGTAGGAGGGAGGGTGTTAAAGAACACAGGTGCAGAGTAAGTCTTGGCAAAGCTGTTGGTACATGTCAACAATAGGCAGATATATACACCAGGCATGTAATAGTGCCCAACAAATTAAATCCAGGCAATTTACCAGATCCTTCAAATATACTGCCACCTATTAGCAACAGCTCCTCTTCTGGAAGTGTATTGCACAGGACAGATTGTAATAGTAAACAATTGCCTGAATCCCTGCCTTGGTATCATGTAACAAATAATAGCTCAGAGTGTGGTAGTATTGTTCTGTTCATCCAAACATGCTGCCTGAAAAGCCCCTGAGCATGTAGCTGACATCTCATTCTCTTTCCTCTCACTTTACTTCCACATCTCAGATCTCAGCTTCCAGCCTTGCATATGTAGTTAACCATATGTAGTGTTATTACCCAAAAACTACAGCTCTTTTATTTCAAAAAGCTGTATGGAGTTTGGAGATAAAACAAAAACTATTTTTGAAACCAGAAATCAACCTAATTAAAGCAATCGTATGTCTTTGCTTTGACTTTTCTTTTTTAATACAGTGAGAAAAATGGAAAGATAGCCTTTCTGTGTTTTGGATGTTTTTAAAACCATCTTGATACCATACATGGTGCAACCAAGTTTATCAAGTGGTCTATATCTGCTATTGCTTTCTAAATAAGTAAGTAAATAGCTTATTATGCATCAGACACAAACAGTTTGTTTTGATTTGTCATGCTGCACTTAGCAGCTTTATAAAACATAGTACGGTCATTCATGGCAGTAATACTACAAACTGAGCTTCTATTGAAATACATCTACATATGCATAGCTGCAATAATAACAATAGAAAAAGCTGATAAGATCATCTAGTTAAAACTAGAACGTAATTGTAGTTTCTCGTCTCTCAGCAGACACCTAGGACTAACTTCTTTAAAGTTCTCTGTTTCATTTTTAGATGGATAGTTAGTCATATGCCATGCCAGTTCTGGGAATTCATGAAAGAAGCAGGACTGACCCTCTGATATTCTCCATGGAGGCCAGAGACTGTTCTGAAGCCAGGAATTGCCAGTGTTCACACTCTGTACTCCCATTACAGTGGGTAAACCTGCAGTAGGAGGTTTGTGGCACTTCTGAAAATATGCCAGTAAACTAATCCAAACAAATTCCAGCACACAGACTATTACCATTTGCTTTTTGTATCCCACATAATTTTTCAGGCGGTCGACAAACCTCTTATCTCCCGCAATAGGCTACAGGCACTGCCAGCAAAGAATTACCTGTTACCTCCACCACAACAGGCACTACAAACTCAGCCTTTATACAGGAGTATGAGCTCAGATTTCCTCCGTTTCTTTTTATTGTGTGTGTGATTTGTACAGTGAAAAGGACTGCCTGTTCATTCAGCTTACAGGACTTCTAAGGAAATATGTTCTATCCATCAAAACCTGGAAAAATGCCTCGTGGGAGAGGGTCAGTTTCTTCAAAAGAAAGAGGGATGAGTAAACATACCTGTCCATACGTAACAAGCAACTTTTGGTTGGTGTGTTGCCTCTTACAGTTTCTGACCTCAAAATAAAGACTAGCATTTGAAAATTGTGCTAATTATTCCACTGATATATTTAAAGTAGCTTCTCAAGTAAATGCTACCTTTTAGAAATTAGTTCTTTAAGGAATTTTAATGCAGAAGTACTTTCAGATGCATAAAGTATCAAACTTGACGAGAGTCTAGGAAAAATGAGGCACAATGGAATCTGAAAAGGAGAGGAGCTGGCACGGCAAGGCAAGAGGTGTTTATCAATTGTGGAGTAGTTTCCTTAGAACTTCCACAGAAGAATTTCAGGTCATTCTGATAAACTACAAGAGCACTGGCAAAGCTGTTCCCTGTTTTCCCGGGATCTCAAGAATCCTACTTTGGAGCTCAGTATTATCATGGATCTGAACCCACATTCCTGCTAAATTGTGTTTCACTCCCAGTGTAGTATCTGTTCAGTGTTTTTTTCCTCCTCCAAAAAAACATTGTTATCCACTAAACAGACCACAGACTTAGGTGAAATTAAGTCTTTCTTCAACATGCCAAAACTCATCTATTCTTGAAAACATCTACAGGCAATAAAAGCTGTTTGATTTTCCTCCATGCACATATGCTTTTTTAAGAATTCATATTTATAATATAAAATCTAATTTTAAGATTCTCCTGTGAACATAGACACCTGTCCTTTTTTTAATTTTTTTTAATTAATTTTTTCCCCTCCTATCATTGCCTTTTATACTGAACCCAGCAGAATGGATGATCCTAGAAATCCTCAGTTTATTTAATTTAATACTTTTTTTTTTCTGTTACTCTGTCTTTCTCAAACTTGAAAAAATTGGAGAAGTGCCAGTTATAAAATTAAACCACAAGATATAAAACTTGTTATATACTTCTAAACCTTGGAGAGTTTTAAAAGGCAAAACCCCCCCAAATTCCTAAAACCCTTTAAGTTTCTGACTGAGAGAAAATGTAGATATTATGCACCTTCATTGCACTTATTGAGTAACATGGAAGGTAGAGGGAAAACAAGTTTTCTGAAAAAAAAAAAGTTCTTCCCTGTCCCGTTCCCTGGTCCAACACTTCCCCAAAATATACCGTTAAAGAAAAGGCTTATCTTGTCGTGGTGATATAGGATGGTAAAATGCTGCGACCTTCCCAAAGCGTCTCTATGGAAATCGCTCTGTGTATCCAGCACACTTGCACACACGCGTACGCTTTCACACCGGATAGCTGATCAAATAGGCTGGGGATGAATGAGCAGAGAGAATCTTCACATGGGGGGTTCTACAGGAGAGATCTTTAATGCCTGCACACTCATGCAGGGTTATTCAAAAGTGCCGCAAAAGCAACGAGGGTCTGGGGGAAGGGAACCAATCAGAAAGCTCTGAGAGCGTAACAAAACAGAACAAAGCATTCTGGGGAAAGCCATCTCAGTCACCATGAGCTGGAAAGGAACGTAGGATTTATCCTATCATAGGACTCCCTCTATTCCTCTTCCAGCAGGTCCACTGGCCTCCACATTATCTGAGTTAAAGCAAAGGGAAAAAGACCCCAAACAAATCTGAGAAAAACCGCACTCAACAAACCAAAAAGCCCCGCAAGGGGAAAAAAATTGCTTCATCAGTTGTTTATGGTGCATAGACAAACACGGATGCCAGTGAAGGGAGAAAGAAGAATAAGTATGGGGTGAAGCTGAGGCTGGTTTGAGGTGTTTGTGAGTGACAGCTCTACAGAGAAGCTTTGGCTAGGAATCCTAATCCATCTTCCCTTTCCCTTTGCTGCTAATTTTCTTGGCCATCTGCAAGCCTGCTTAATTCACTAAAATCAAGAAAATTACCCAACCATAAAGAAACAAAAGTTGCTTGCTTTTTATTTTTTCCCTTCTGATTTTAGTGATTTATATTCGTTCAATGAAGGAGGGGAAGCAAGGCTGTGTAGTTAGAAGAAGGAAAGCAAGAAATTATGAGGAATTAAGTGCTGGGAAGGGGAAAGAAATGTTGCTAGACTTTTCTCTGTAGCAACAAGATGTTAATCAGCTCATTGTCCTGTGGACGGTAGGCTCAGGGTGGATAAGGTGATGTGAACTTAAGCTCAAGCTTAAGAGCTTGTCATGGTTTAACCCCAGCCAGCAATTGAGTCCCACACAGCTTCTCACCCACTCCATCGCCAGCAAGATCCAGGAGGGAATTGGAAGAGTAAAAGTGAGAAAACTCCTGGGTTGAGATAAAGGCAGTTTAATGGGGAGAGCAAAAGACACACGCACAGGAAAAGCAAAAGAAGGAATTGATTCACTGCTTCCCATGGGCAGGCATGTGTTCAGCCCTGCTAAACTGGCAAAAAAAATAATCCAGACTAAAAATACATGCCTTAGAGCCAGGTATGGAAAGCTGGAGACTGTGATTAGGATCATGTTCAGTGAAGACAAAAGCCTGTGAAAGAGGAGGGAGATCTTTCACTTGCAGTAGTGGTAAGGAGGCAGATCATCTTCATAACATGTAACATCACCCTCAGAGTGACAAAGGAATTCTAAATAGAGACAACCAGACTCTTAGTTAAATAGCCCTGAGCATGAGACCATCGCATTGTGCATTAATACATATATTCCCCAATCTATTTTTTTTGTAAAATGAGTTATTCATATACCATGAACTGTTAACTGTTCTTCAGGTTGAAAGTGCAAGCCAGGACACTTTTACAAAAAACCGTTTTAGACATATAACAGAAAAACACAAGGATTTAAAACTCAATTTAAATATGTATTGCTGCTACTCTCAGCAGTTTGTAACTGAGCAAGTAAAGGACAATTTATGCCCATTTCCTAAGATGCAGGATTTTTTCCCCCCCAGCATTTTGGTCTTTTAAATGAATTTATCATGAAGTGCAGGATAAATGTCATTAGCATTCACTTTCAACAAAGAAATGAGTTTGTTGTTGTCTACATTCATTTAATTTATCACTCCAAGCAGAGACTGCGCCATACTGATTTCTAGTAGACACAGAGTGATTTCTCTGTACTAGAAGTGTTTTGCCCTTAAGAAATGATGTGTGGCTATTATTAAAAGAAAAAAAAAAGTTTTGATGTTGAATCTTCATATAGGAAAGAAAAACTCCTTTGAGGGTGACAGAGAAACTACTTGCTGTGAAGAACTTGACTATACGGTCTCCTAATTCCATTTAGGAAATGGTGAAGGGTGAGTATCCATAGGCTGTGAGAACTATCCTGAAACAGAAACTAATTATCCCACAAATGTAAAATAAAGTAATTTAAGACCAGTATCTGGTATAATGACTAGAATTTACTACATTATGTGACAATCCTTTGGAACAACTTTTGTGACAACACTTATTGTTGTGACAACAACAAACTTATATGTTTGCTATACATTATAGCTTATGTTTTAGGTCACATAGAACACCTTTTTTGCAGGGTTCTCAGAAAACACAGCATGAAGAACAAGGAATAGGAAAAAAAAATATTAGGTGCACCTCTAATGAAATCAGTCAATATCACCACAGCTTTCTTAAAAATATCATTTTCACTGCTCATTTCTTTGTATGAACTACTTGACAGACAGCCTGAGGCAGCTAAAGATGGAGAGAGGAGCTTTGGGACAGTTCAAAATATGCAGGTAAAACATTACTTTTGCTTTCAATTGGGTTACTATTTTAATTTCACTTCGTTTTTAGCAGGCTGTCTTTTATAAAAAAATGGTCATAAGACTATACAAGAAAAATGAATGACCTTTTTAAGTGCGTGGCAGAAAACAGCCAAGGTGTCCCCTTTTTTTTTTTTTTCCCCTTTCCAGTTCAGCTGACCATGAAGGCATTGAGTAAAGAACTTTTAAAAGAAATTAATCAGGAAATCCAAAACCAATTTGTGAGGTGTGACTATTATTTTACCATAGCCATGTGCTTTTTAGTTTAGGCATGGTTAATTCTGCTTAAGTGAGGTGTTTGCATATATATATATATGCCGAGAGTGAGGTGATAGCAACACCAGTAATAATGTGTAACTAATTTCTAATGTTGGGACCTTCGTACGTTTGTCTCAAATTTATAAGATGCACACCCCGAAAATGACAATATATTAGAGATTACATCTCTTCATTGTCTGTGACTGATATACAAACAGAACATTCCCTTTTCCTTCACAGTCTCCTTGGAACCTCTCAAAGGTTGCTGTAGGATCATTAAATATTAAAGTTTTCCTTCTATCCGTGAATCAAAGCCAGACCGTGCAAATTTTGTTTTTCAGGTCCATCCCATAGTCAGATTATAATATATTTATGAAATGTAAGATCTCTTTTTGGCTGGGTTTTTCATGTTTATGTATTATAGAGAACAAAGTGCACTGAAGATAGAGGGTACTATTCAAAACTTTGAATCCCGTCACAATTTTCCCACAACTTTTCCTTCTTGCTAAGCAGACTCCTCTCACATGTTTAGACTAGGTTAGAAGTTCTTAAGTAGATTTTAATTTTTATTTAAAAGTATCACTCTGAATAATTTAAATTCAATTAGAGTAATTGTGCAAAAAGGAAAATTATTTGTGTTCAAACCTTTATCATTGCCTCATGACTTAGAGGAGACCTCATTGCAGTCTGGAACATCAGGAACAGCCTTCTCTCTGGTGTCCAGCGACAGGACCTGAGGGAACAGCCTGAAGCTGTGTCAGGGGAGGTTTAGATTGGATATTAGGAAAAGGTTCTTCATCCAGAGGGTGGCTGGGCACTGGAACAGCTCCCCAGGGAAGTGGTCACAGCACCAGCCTGACAGAGCTAAAGATGTGTTTGGGCAATGCATTTGGGCACATGGTGTGACTCTTGGGGCTGTCCTGCATGAGGCCAGGAGCTGCACTTTGATGTTTCTTGTGGTTCTTCCAACTGAGGATATTCTATAATTCTGTGATTCCATGATGACTATGTTTTAATTCATATTACTGTCAATGTTTGGACTTGCCCACTGCTTTCTGCAAGATACATCATTATTAAGCCATTTGTTACATCTTGCTTTTAATATGAAATGGGAGTAAAAGGAGTTTTGAGATACATTTTAGGGCTGCTATCTGCAGTCTGGTACAAGTTTCATGTTTTATAGGATTTTTTAGATACAGAATGAGTGCTTTGCTTTATACAGATTATCCTAGCCAAGAGTTATTGTGCTTAGTTATCTCGAGGTAGTTGCTTTTTTTTGAAAACAAGCTGAATCATATCTGGTGGTGTTAGAGTTTGTATCTGTTACAAGTAGATGCTTGACTTCTTTTAGGACCTAACAGGGCCAAGTGCAACGTGCTGCACCTGGGTTGGAGCAACCTTTGGTACCAATTCAGGCTGGGGATGAACAGATCCAGAGCAGCCCTGGAGAAGGACTTGGGGGTGCTGGTGGGTGAGAGGCTGGACATGCCCCGGCCGTGTGCTCTGGGAACCCAGAAACCCTCCGTGTGCTGGGCTGCATCCAAAGCCCCGTGGGCAGCAGGGCAGGGAGGGGATTCTGCCCCTCTGCCCCGCTCTGCTGAGACCCCACCTGCAGTGCTGCATCCAGCTCTGGGCTCCCAGCACAGGAAGGACAGGGACCTGCTGGAGCCGGGCCAGAGGAGAACAACAAGGTGATCAGAGGGATGGAGCAGCTCTGCCAGGAGGAAAGGCGGAGAGAACTGGGATTGTTCAGGCTGGAAAAGAGAAGGCTTCAGGGAGACCTCATTGCAGCCTTTACAGTACCTGAAGGGAGCCTACAAGAGAGCTGGAGAGGTACTTTTGAAAAGAGCCTGGAGTGACAGGACAAGGGGAAATGGCTTCAGTATGAACAAAGGAAGCTTTAGATTGGATATTAGGCAGAAATTCTTCCCTCTGAGGGTGGCAAAGCCCTGGCACAGGTTTCCCAGAGAAGCTGTGGATGCCCCATCCCTGGAAGTGTTCAAGGTTAGGTCGGATGGAGCTCTGAGCAACCTGGTCTAGTAGAAGGTGTCCCTGCCCATGGCAGGGGGATTGGAATGAGATGGTCCCGAAGGTCCCTTCCAAGCCAGGCCATTCTATGATTCTGTGATCATCAAATTATATGGACATTTTCTTAGTCAGCAATTTTCACCTTGAGCAGACCAGGAAGGAAAATTAAAACTGATCTACCAGGTAGCTGTCCTTCTTCAAGAGTAAAACTGGAAATTTGTCTTTTAGTGTGTAGATGTCTCAATTAAAATCTTGCTTTGTTTTGATTATTCTTTTAAAATATGTATCTTTTCTGTAAACTAAAAAGGAAGGACTTAAATGGAGGCTGAAAGGAGCTTATATGAAAACAAGAGATGACTCTATTGCAGTGGAATTAATCAAACATGGAGATAAGACAGACATATCTAATTTCAGATAGAAAGAATATCTTATCACAATTATTTCAGTGACCTCACTTTTTAACTTTAAGAGGAAATGCCTTCAGTATGCAACCTTACACTGAGGAAAAAGAGCCAAAGTAAGTAGAAAGAACAATATTACTGAGATTGCCAATTGATTTTTTAACAGAAACTTTTTTTATTTTACAGCCCCTGTGTCTTATAAAAACAAATCCAAATCACCAATCAGAGGAATTTTAGACTGTTTTTATTGCAAAAAGAAGTTCAGTGAACCAGGTGTGGCCATATATGAGTCTCAGTACAGAACCCTGATACAGGAGAAATGGCAGCAACATCTCCAAATCATACACAGGAGTACAAACACAAAATTTTGCATGCTTGCATGAATAAAAATGGCACCAGTACCCTTTTTAGATGCAATATTCAAGGCAACAAGATTTGACAAGAATAGAAAAATAATAGGATCTTTTATCTTGAAGTTCCTTAGAAGTCTCAGCAAACCATATGGTCAAACCTCCACAGCAGTAGAGTTCTTCAGCTGAACTCTTCCTCTCACTGGATCTCGACAAAGAAAGGGAGAAAGAGACAGAAAAACACAGCCCAGTTCTAGGAACAAGAACATGTTGTCATGGCACTGAGATTTAATGTGGCAGTGAGATTTAGCTACTATTCATATTACAATTTTGGCTTCTATATAATTAGGGGGAAAATGGTGAAGGTACTGATCTACAAATAGACTCTTTGAACAGACTTGATAATGATACTTCCTGAGAAGACAGCAGAAAAAACAGAATGGTTTTATCAGCTGCTGTTGTAACATAGGAGTAGAGATCTGATATTGTGATAAAATATTTGCCTAAATCCTTATTCTTTTCTTGCCTTATTGAAAGTATGAAAGAACAATGTGTGGCCAATAGTTGAATTTCCCTACACTCATTTTGTGGCTTTGTTTTTTTAGGGAGTGACACTGAAACAGGTTCAATCCTTCCTGACTTCTTCAAAGACTATATGAGATTCCTTTTCTGTGGAAGTAACAAAAGTAGCATTAGGAGTAGTTTCTTTCCTCAGATGTCTGCTAAGCTACTTCTGTGTTCTTACTTTTCTCCTGGAATTTTTCCTGCCTTTCTGCTCCTTTTAATGTCAGTTTTTATCCATTACATTTTTATTCCCTGTCTCCTAGGCTTTATCTTTGCTTTCTTCACCAACACTCACAAAACACAGCTTCTGACCTATCCCAGCCATGCTGCTTGAGGAATCCTGTGTTAATTCCTATTTAATACCAGGTGTCTTACTACTCAAAGAGTTGTACTTGCTCTTTTTATTTGAGCTGAAAGAAGAGTATTTAGCACTCCAAACTCCCTTTAAAAAGTCTTTGATTTATTTTCTACATCTCCAGATCAAGGATGATCTTGATGAGGGAAGTTTCTGTACACTGCCAGAGTAAAGATGTTTGGATAGGTACTCGTTAAGAACCTTCAGAAGAAGCTAACAGCTACACACTTAACTCGCACTGACTTGCAGCTCTAATGAGGCTTCCACACAGATGCTTTGAGTACTGTGAAGCACTTCTATATGATTTTGATAAACTTGGCCTTGGAGAAACATTTTTTTTCTGCAAAATTGTTTTGTTCTTAATGTTGCATAAAATTTGGCAGGTATTTTTAATGCATTAAATTTATGTAGACCAAATGGGAGTTAGTATGCAGTGGTATCAATCCGAACACCTGTAGCTACAGTAAGATGATGCTTTAATACTGAAAGGTAGAAATTACCAGAGATTATGAATGGATTAAAAAAAAAATGGGTAACTACTACACCAAAGCTGTTGCTGTCGCTACTCTTTTTACTTAAATAGTTCAGAATGTAAGAGACCACCAAAATAAAGTTGAGATGCCAAACATACAGTAAAGCCTCTCAAAAACAAGAAATACAGTTACATTTCTAATGATAAAAATTTTCCTTTAAACATTTTCAATTAAAAATAGAAAATTTCCTACTCTAAGTTCCTGAAGTGCATATGACAGCAATCCTACTGTTCAGCTTAATGAGCCTGTCAGTCTAGAATACAAAGCAGTTTGATTTAAGCATCTTAAATATGATGTAGATCTAAAATGTTAATGGTAAGCAAGACTTTGGAAAATGTAGTAAGAGACACTTTTCCTATATAAAAGAACCATCTATCATCTGCTATTTGCCTAGATTATGAAATGTGGTTATTAATTATTACAGCTTTGATTTCTAGGCACTTAAAGAATTCAAATCCAAAATTTCCAATGTATTTTAAGATGTTTCAAGATGTCCGTATAAGATGCCAGGGATTCTTCACATTTTCTTGCTGTCACTCAGCACTCATTTAAAATTTTTTTTTTTTTTTT
>VYZQ01057543.1:34973-60988 GCA_013400655.1 Mystacornis crossleyi
TAAGGAATAGTTTCCTCAATTGTTTGGTCCACCACTGTGATTTCACTTGGCAGTCTTTGGATTAAGTCACTGCTTACAAATCCAAGATTCAGTCCTTCAGATGCTGTAGCCTTCTTGTGACACTCTTGCATCTATGATCTTATTTCTGGTGGAAGAGGCATCTCTGTGTGTCTCAGACACCAGCTCCCTTCTTTTTGTTGTGTTGGTGTTATGGAAGGCTTATATTCCTTGTCCATTACATGACTTAAGCAACTGTAAGCTTTTCTGCAAATATGATGATCTCTGATATGTTCTGGTCTCCACAAAATTTTAGAAATATAATCCTTTGTATTTTCATGTTAAGTAGTTTAAGGGTAGACACTGCAAATTCTTGATGGCTAAAATTCAAGCTCCTTCTTGACTCAGAAGAGGTACTTTTCATTTGGGCAAGATGAATTTATGTCTATTTGTAAATTAATAGATTCAAACTTCTACCAGAGCATATTTGGAATCACTGACCAACTTCCAGGCCATGTGTTAAGAAAATTAAGTAGAACCACAGAATCATCAAATGGTTTGGGTTGGAAGGGACACCTTCCACTAGACCAGGTTGCTCAGAGCTCCATCCAACTTGGCCTTGAACAGGGATGGGGCATCTACAACTTCTCTGGGAAACCTGTGCCAGTGCCTCACCACTCTCCCAGTAAAGAACTGCTTTCCTAATATCTAACCTAAACCTGCCCTCTTTCTGTTTGAAGCCATTCTCCCCTGTCCTATCACTAAAAGAACATCAGATTTTAAGTTAATTTTCTTTGAAATATAGGTCACTTGAAAGGTTTTCTACAATTCCCAGAGGGAAAATTTCCCTTTTTTTTTTTTTTTTAATATGAGAATTCAAGTCCTGTAAGCACTCGTGGAAGTTTTTCAAGTAAATTCTGGGCAAATTTAGATGAGAATATCTCCTTCCTTCTATTTTTCAAGTTGGACTGTTGTTTCTTTTTAAATAGCAAAATAATCAATCCTGCACATATCTTCATTATTTCATGCCACCTACATATCTATAGGCATTATTACAAAATTCTGAATTCCATGTATAGTAGCATTTACCCTTTTCTGCTGAAAATAATCCTGTGGCTTCACTTATTGAGACATATACTTTAAATCTGACATTTTAATAGATATGTCACTTACAGATTAAAGAGCATGTTCTTTTTTTTTTTTTTCCCCCTTGGGAAATGATTAAAAGTAAATTTTTTACCATAGTTTACAATAACTTTTTGCCATAATCGTGGAAGACACATTTCTTTTAGAAAATCTTTCAGCAGGTAATGGGGCAGTGGGATTTAATTACTATTTATATTACAGAAGTCCACAGATATACAGTCCTGGTAACAGGATCTCATTGTAGTAGATGCTGTTGAAACCAATTCTTTCTTCATTCTCGAGATAAGAACCTTCTGGGCCATGGCAGTGCGAAATGCCCTATTCTTCTCTAGGTTGTCCTAGAAGGCTGAGCTATTGCTGATTGTCTGGGTAAGATAAGCTTACAATGTGTTTCTCTTGTCTACAAGGAGCTGAGTGTAAAATAATTTAAGTGGGAATCAAGTAATAACTTTTGGTCACCCTCACCATGGGCAAGGTTTGAACTGCTGCCTGAGATTGAAATGTGCTGAATTCCACCATCAGCCCAGAATTGCAAGCTGCACAATGAATAGAAAAAAAGAAAAAAAAAATCTATTTTATGTTGTGTGGGTGGTGTGCTTTAAACGTGAGAGAGTCTTCCTAGCTGTGGCAGCAAGCAGCTTTGAGGTAATTGCTATTTTGTGTTTCAGTTCAGAGATAGACGTTCAAATGAATCAGTGGCTTCTGCCTCTGTGTTCTGAGCTGGTCCCTTTGCATGTTCAGTTTTATTGGTTTTAAAGGGGCTGTGTACTGGCACAGCTGCTCCCACTATAATGGGATAGGCAGCATAGAGGAAAACATTGCCACGTATTTTCCTGGTGAAAGTTGGGTGATTCTATATACAATTTAAGCAATCAGATCCTATAATAGCTTTAGCTGAAAAATAGACAAAGTATGAGAGCTCCTCTAGTGATTATACAAGATACTTGGTGATTACATCTGTACGTATTCAACATTTAGATTAAATGCATACATTTTAAGGAGAAGTCTTGCTCCGAGGCTTCAAGTTTTTTCTTGTTTTATGTTTCTTTCCCATTTACTTTTGAAATTTATATGAGTCTTGACCACTCTTCTAGTCTGCCATGCATGGGAGAGGTATTAGCCCAAATTCTGCTGTGGGAAATCTCTGTTTCTCAGCTGTCTTTAATAGGATCACACTTCTAAAAAATAAGTCATATACCCATATAAAAATTTAGATAGAAAACTAAATTACATCAGCACTGAAAAATCATACGACTGAAACATCAATTCTAATTTACAAGCATTTCTTGAGACAATGTAAAATGTAATTCTATTGCTGAAGTGAGGCAAGGCTGTTGTGGGACAAAACTAATATAGAACTCTGACAAATATTGTTAATAATCCACTGATATGTATAACTGATGAGAAGAGTATTGACAGCACTATATTGCAAGAAAAGAATCATAGCCTGCTGGGAACATTACAAACCCACTGGTAGAAACAAGCACGACCCTCTAATGCTGTTAGGGGTGCCACGACAGTGATGGGCCAGATTCTTGGGAGCTGACATCTTCATAAATCAGCAGCTCTCTGGTACCAAAACTAGTGCTTAGTTTGACTAATATAGGATTAAAGTTGAGGACTGTAATAAAGCAGGAGTTATGCTAAACGTAACCTATCTGTGCTGATGACAATTCAGAGGCCAGAGGTAACAAAGAGAAGGCACTAAGTGTGTCTTCTTCTACAGAACAATCACTATGAAATCCAGCTAAATTCAAAAGCCATTTAGGATTGAACAACAATACTGGATGTGTCTATTAGAATTGCCAAGTAAATTGACTTGTTAATGACATAATAAATCTTGTTTCCTACATTATTAAATTAAACACTGCCTATTATAAGAATATTTACCCATCTACAAATGGTATCTACATAATGGACATTTACACAGGGATCTACTTTTATGAGTTTTGGCCCTGTTAACATATCATATCATAAAATCACAGAATTTTTAAGGTTGGAAAAGACCTCTAAGATATCAAGTCCAACTGTTAACTTATGTACATATTATAGTTAAATATTTCCATTTTAAAAGCTGTAATTAAAGTGTAAATATTGTTGGCTAATGTAGCTGGCTGTCAATATGCACTTGTTATGGAAAGTGTGACATATGTCACTTAATAAGGGAGCATAACATGCTATTTCTAATATAATTATGTAGGAAGATGGAGCTCAGCTTAAGCCTTATTTGTGTATCACTGTGTACAGTTATAAATGTGTTGAAGTATAGCCTGATTTTCTGATCCTTGAAGTCAGGATGCAGGAGCTACACTTAATTTCACATGAATCCATCTGATCACACTATGAAAAAATACATTTTTCTAGTGAGAATTTCACTTTCGTATCTCTCCGGTAGACAGGGTAAGATTTTATCACCTTCCAGTTATTCATTTGAAACATTCATTCTTTTATTGAATGACACAATGACCACCTTATGCCCCGCAGAAAGCTAAACTGTCTTTGGAAATTAAGTTTACCTTGTCACTTAAGGAATGGTTTTGGGGTTTTTTGAGTGAATTAGGGCAGAGTGCACATTTGTTATTTTTTAATTAAAATGAAGCTCTAGATAGAGGACGACACTATCAAATGAATAAACTAAATTGCTCTTGGAGTCTTATTATATTTCTAGTTGAGAGAATATGTCTTTGATTTCCTTATTTACATAGATTAGCTCTTTATTCCATAATTGGTGCCTTCATCTTATGAAGTAATTGACTTTTACTTCATTAGACAAAGAAGTGCATAACTTACACAGAGTTCTGGATATAAAAGAGGGACTAGAAGTTCCTGGTGTAGCAGACAGGTGTACTCACAGCTCTTATGAACAGGAGATGTTATAAGAATATGAAAAAGATGTTATAGGAGTATGAAAATACTAGAGTGTAAGAGGAAGTTCCTGACATGGGGAAGGCCAGCTAGATGTAGTCAGGGGAAGGACTGGAAGGGATGCAGTGTGACATGTTGCAAATAATGAATTCATGCTGCAGTCTACTGTGGAGACAGCCATAAGCCTGAGGTGCAGCTTATTGCACTTGGTAGAAAGGTTATTAATTCTAAACACTGCAGTTCCAAAGAAAAGTGTTTCCAATCACAAGAGAACAAGGGATGCTCTTCTACTCCTGTAATGTTCACTGTTCAGTCTGCATAGGAGCCTCTCAGCAAAGGCTCCTATTAATGCAAAAGGGTTAAATTTCAGGAAAATCCAGCAATTCTTTTATTTATAGCTTGTATGTGCAGTTTTATGTCATTTATTATAGAAGTGAGTGCTACTGAACACGAGTACCTAATTCTCTACTAAGGAACCTTGGTGCTTGGTGTCAAACTAAGTACACTTGCACGATCGGAGATCTGTCAGTATTGCCAGTCACAGAATCATAGAACACGGAAAAATGTGGGTCAGAAGAGATCTCTGGAGATCCTCTAGTCCAACTCAAAGCAAGTTTGCCTACAGTGTCTAGGACACTGTCCAATTATGCTCTGAATATCTCCAGAAACAGTGGTTCCACAGTCCCCTCGGCCATGTGTTGGTAAACCCTGTATCCTGATAGCTGACTAGAACCCTCCCACACTGCGGCTGGTGTCCACTGCCTCTTGTCCCATCCCTGAGCACCTCGGAAAAGAGCCCAGCTCCACCTGCTCTTTGCAAGTCTATACCAAACCCAGCAGCTCTGGGACAACCTCAGTGCTTCTGACAGAGCTGTGACAGGCACTGTGCTCTTCACTATGTGTTTTGAGTTCCAGCCACTCCTGCAGCAGGTCACAGATGTGTTTTCTGCTGTTCTTACCCTTCAGAACAAAGGTGCTGTTGCTCTCTACAATGCCGGCTCCAGGTATCTCAGTGGCTGAGGTGCTGCACTCTTTTACACCACAGGGAAACGCAAACCTGTGTTTCACATAGCAGGAAACTTACGCATTTTTTTGTGAATGCCACAACCAGAAGCTTGCTTTTACCTCCTCATTCTGCCCCAGAAAGAAAATAATCTGATGCTGGTTTTATACATAATCCATTTTCAAATTGTTTTCTTAACTACCAATGATTTTTTCTGCTTTCTTGAGTTTTTGACCAAGCTGCAAGGTGGAAAACACACTATCTTTTTTATGGATGTAAACATACATCCATAGAACAAACAAAGTAGGATCAACAAAATCTTTATGAAATCGTATTACATCTATCATCTAGATATTTGTGCTTATTACCTGCTCTGAATCTCACTCAAAAATAAAATAATCAAGTAGCATTTATGTTAGGTAAGGCTGTTTTAATGGTTGTCAAGAAACTGTACCATCTTTCTTTTACCAGTTTTTGCACATTCAATGAGCTGTAGATGTAAACCCTAAACTTAGCATATGATGTATATTAAAAACTTGCAATAATTTAATTTGCCAAATATTTATCTTACCAATGGTATAGATCATTCTTATAATTGTGGTAAGCACTGTAGATGTACTAGTAACTAAAAATAGTGCAGACATACTAACTCAGTGTAGCAAAGTAAGGATATTTCAAAATAGGGTTCTTAGTGTTGCCTGATTCATATTTCCAGAAAAAAACTCTGAAGTCAGATGCCACAACTCAGGAATTTTTTATGTTGTAGCAGAAGGTGACACTCTGTGCTGCAAGAGACACCTGTGAGACAGAGAAAGAAGCAAATGTTAATGCTTCTGGCACCTTTTTTTTTTTTTTTTTTTTTTTAATCCACAAGCATGGTTTTAGAAAAGTAGATTAGTCAGAGTTATGGTATCCAGGGACAGCAGGAAAACTACTTTTCAGGAGGCTTTGTGAGATAGATCTAGCCACAGTACTTACGCTGCTTCTACCAAAATTTCTTCTTTTCCTGGACCCAGTTCCTGACTAACCTTTCATGACCAATCTTCCTGTGGAAGACCCTATTGATTGTAGCAGGAATAATAATTATGCTTCAGCATTTATAAGGATTAAAATCTATAAATTCTGTTCTCTCATCATGTATTCAATAGTCATATGGCATCAGAACCCAGTGACCTGGAACAGAAAAGCACAGAGGAAGACAAAAGTCTGCTCTCTGGGAAGGTCCATGCTCATTTTGTCATTTTTCTTCCTTTCTCTTTTTGTGTTTCCAATGCTGCCTAACATTACACGCTCTGAATTAGCCTCTGGATCTGCCTTTTGCTCTACTCCAGAGTCTAGAAAGACCAGCCTCCTAACTTAGTTACCTACATTTACATTACACACTCATCACCTCATGTGTATATTTTCTGATATTAAAGATCTTTATTCACTTTCAGCAACTGCCTGGGTGAATAGCTCTGGTATCCACAAGAAATTCTATATGACCCACCTCAACTTAAACCTTTCTTCTTTGAGAAGATAACATGAGGGTTTTATGGCAGCCAGAAAATAGAGTATTTTATATACACACGTAACACCAGAGATGGTAATGTTGGTTTAGAAGAAAAATGCTATGAAAGGTAGAGAGGGCTATGCTTAGAACACTGGTTCTTTAAACACTGGATCCAACCCTTCATACACTAAATATATATTTTAATGCACAGGTATAGGTCTAGGGACCAATGATATGAAATATCAGATTGGGAAAGCAGTGAAACCTTTACTTGCAGCACTGACACATCTGATCTCACTGCTGCTTTACCAAATTAGTCCTGCCTCATTTGATGACTGACCTGAGTATGAATTAGTGCAGTCTTACTGTGCCGTTTCCCTGTTCTAAAGTTCCCCCTCAACAACACCCTTTGAACTGAAGCTTTATGCGCACCGCTCCTGACATGTCCTTTCCTCATCCTGCTCGCACAAGTATTTAATCAGGTGGCATATTCCTCATGGCCAAACAAATAGTTGGCACATTCAGTTCCTCTGTACAGACTTTGATATTCAAGCAGAGAACATCTGTCCTGTTGGCTGTGTTCACTGGAGGTTATTGAAAGACCGGAGAGACAAGCATATGCTTTTTTATTCCAATATCTGGACCACATCTTAGAATGGAATCCAACACTGTTCCCAGCAAACTCTGCTCACAGGCCAGTGACTGATCTGTGACATGTCCTGTGCTTGTAAACTGTAATGCATTTCCACCTCTGCTATACTGATCCTGCATGTCTTTGGATGACCTTTTATTTTATTTTGGGGAACTGCTACATCTTCTTAAAGGGAAAAAAAAAATCAGTGATACACAGATGAGCAAAATCTGTGCATGAAAAGGCTTGGTTAAATTTGGCTGAAACTTTTCAAAGTTTTGCAAAGTGTTTAATAGTTGAAAAGTGGTGTTCTGTGGAAGTGAATGAATAAAATAGCAGCTATAATGGATAATCCACTGATTTCAGTGGGAACGTTTGTATGAGTCATTATACTCTTTTACAGGTAGCTCTGTACCTAAGGGTTTTGAAGACTGTATATATCTACAAAGTGTTCTGCCCTACATCAGCTATTATTAAATTTATCTTAAATTTATTCGAGAAGCAGGAAAAGAACCGTACACTGTAAAGCTATTTACAATTTATTTTTTACTTTGCTTTAAACAAGTCAGCATTTTCACCAACACCATATATTTGAAATATCCACTGCAAAGGGAAATATTCTTTAATATTTCATGTATGTTAAACAGACTGCTATCGGATAGTTATGGTCCTCTTGTGCCAATTAACAAGCACAATCACAAAGAACACCTTTTTGATCACTTTAGCCTAATTAGCCTTACTTATAGCCCTCTTCATGAGGTAATGTTCAGGTGTAGTAATATATGACCAGCAGGGGAGGGAGGGGATTCAACCCCTCTGGTCTGCTTTGGTGAGACCCCACCTGCAGTGCTGCATCCAGCTCTGGGGTGCCAGCATGGGAGGACAGGGACCTGTTGGAGCCAGTCTCAGAGGGATGGAGAAGGTGGATTAGAGGAAAGGCTGAGAGAATTGGGACTGCTCAGCCTGAAAAAGAGAAGGCTCTGGGGTGACCTAATTGGGGCCTTCCAGTACCTGAAGGGAGCCGACGAGAAAGATGGAGAAGGCCTTTTGACACGAGCCTGGAGTGACAGGACAAGAGGGAATGGCTTCAAAGTGACAGAGAGTAGATTTATATTAGACATTGGGGAAAAAATTCTTTACTGTGAGAGTGGTGAGGCACTGGCACAGGTTGCCCAGAGAAGCTGTGGATGCACCATCCCTGGAAGTGTTCAAAGCCAGGTTGGATGGAGCTCTGAGCAACCTGGTCTAGAAGAAGGGGTCCCTGCCCATGGCAGGGGGTTCAGAACTAGATGACCTTTAAAGTCCCTTCCAACCCAGATCATTCTGTGATTCTGTGGTGTTTATCTGCAGGGCATATTGTGAGTATAGCGGGACGGTATTCCTGATTTGCATCAAGAGGCTTTGGAGCTGTTATCTGACTTTGTATGGAATAGCTGTGATAATCTCAGACACTTAAAAAACCATGACACTGTAACGTTTGGCGATGGTAAAATAGCTGTCACTGATTGCACACAAGAATTAAGGAAGAATTAACGTGTAGACCTTTTATGGGAGTATGCGTGGGCAGCGTACATTATGCACAGATACGGTTCGGATCCTTTACATGAAGAACTTATTAAATGAATAAATCTGTGGTAGATGCAAAACAAGGCGGGGAAAAAAGAAAAAAAAAAGAAAGGGGGAAAAAAAAAGAAGGAAAAAAAAAAAAAAAATGTGTGAGCCCCGAACGGGGTTTGTGTGAGCCCTGGGGGACTCCTTTTTTTTTTTTTTTTTTTGGGACCCCAAAGCCGCGGCGACAAAAGGAGGCAGCGCCGGGCGCGGGGGGCGGCCGCTGCCCGCAGCCCGACAGTAGGGGGCGCTCGGGCTTCACCGTGAGGCGCTGCCGCCGGCCCGCGGCGGGCGGGACAAGGGGGACACTCCGGGCGTGTGTCTGACCCCTGAACGGGGTGCCCGTGTCCGCATCACGGCGTGCATGTGCTCCGCCAGGCGTGTGTGTGACCCCGTAACAGGGTTTGTGTGAGCCCCGAACGGGGTTTGTGTGAGCCCTGGGGTGCGGGCGGCCCCTTTAACAGGGTGCCTGTGCCCTTTAGCGGGGTGTCTGTGGCCCCTCCGGAGTGTGCGTGACCCCTCAGTGGGTGTCTGTGACCCCTTCAGGCTGTGTGTGACCCCTCAGGGGCGTCTGTGCCCCCATCATGGGTTGTCTATGCCGCCATCAGGGGCTGTGACCCCTTACAGGGTGTCTGTGTCCCCATCACGGGGTGCCTGAGCTCCCATCGCGGGGTGTCAGTGCTCCCCCTTCACTGGGTATCTTTGTCTCTCTCACGGGGTGTCTCTGCCCCCTCATGGGATATCTGTGCCCTCTCTCGGGGTCTCTGCCCTGCTCCGGCACCGGGAGCCGCTTACATCCCGCTTTCCTCCCCGTGGCTCATTCCCTCGTGTTCCCTCCCTCTTTCTGCTGTGGTGCTTCGGGGTTTGTTCTGAGCGTCTGTGGGAGAGGGGCTGTTCTCTCGGTTCCTGGGGGGCGAGGCGGCTCGTTCTCCCGTCTCCGTCACCGCCGCCTCCGGGGACCTCGAAACTTTCCCGCTGGCGGGAGCTGCGCTGCATCCAAGGGGCCCAAGGGAGGCTGGAGGCTTCTGGGTTTCGGCGGACCCGCCGGTCCCGCAGGCTCTGTGGGACACGTGCGATCTTTTGTTTTGTGTTTTATTTTATTTGCCACGTTCCCTTCCTTTTCCACAGAGCGGGCCAGCAGAGAAGTCCCCGGGGAATATCCTTTCGAGGGTCTCACTCCCGAACGCCAGCGTGTGCGCGCGAGAGGGAAAATGAATAATTAGAGAACAGTTCCATGAAATCACTTACCGAAAAATTAGCTGCCCATTAAAGGGGAAGCGGTGAAGAGCAATCATGTAAATCCTACCTACACCCAACTGTAGAGCGGAAGCAGCGAGCCTGATTCCCAGCCCTGCAGCTGCCTGCTGGCATCGCCGTCCCTATCTCGCTACTCCGGGAGGAGAGAGAGGGACGCGTGGGTGTGGAGCGCAGTGGTTTAGTCCACACCCCGCAGCCTCCCTTCCCCAGGCAGCCTCGGGAGCCGCGCTCATTCTCCTCCCTCTCCCTGCCAGCCGGTGTGTCCGCGGCGGCGGGAGGCGGAGGCG
Organism: Mystacornis crossleyi; assembly: GCA_013400655.1. Taxonomy (NCBI): domain Eukaryota; kingdom Metazoa; phylum Chordata; class Aves; order Passeriformes; family Timaliidae; genus Mystacornis; species Mystacornis crossleyi. The sequence goes on from VYZQ01057543.1 coordinate 45,260, forward strand.
GCGGGAGAGGAGGGGAGAGAGGAGCGGAGCGAGGAGAGGAGCGGCGGACTCCGGGGCCGCCCGGGAGAGCTGCGGCGGCGGAGACCCCCGAACTCCGCGCAGCCCCCGCCGCCGCCACCGCTCGGCAGCAGCCGCGGCACCGCGCCGGGGTCCTGCCCTCCAACAGTTCCCGCTCCGCTGCCAGTGAGAAGGGAGGTGCAGGAGATAGGGCTTTGATTTTTTTTTTTTTCATTATAATTATTTTTCTTTTGAGGGGATGCTGTGAAAGCAAGCCGTTCCCCTCCCGTGTAGCACATTGCCTGGGCGTTGCTATTATGGAAGTTAAGTGAGAAACTCTGCAGCTTGAACTGATTTGGGGAGAGAAAAGGAGAGAGAAAGGGGTAGGGGGAGGGCGAGAGGAAGGTAAAATAGCCGAACCAAACCAATGGTTTTCCTGCAAAGTGCCGGGAAGTTTGTGGAGCACTTTCTAGGAATCAGGTCCGTTCTCAGAGTCCCTCCTTGTCTTCCGAAGAAAGAGCTTCCTTTTGAATTGCCATGGATCCTAAAGAGAGTCTTAGACACACTTGAATAATTCCTCTGCTTGGGCTGGATTGGTGGGAATTTAGGAAGGAGCGTGTGTGCAAAGCAGAAGCCTTCGGAGCTCACTCGCTGCTGCTCTAATCTGTATGGATCTAAAAGTGTCACATTCAAGACCTTTGCATCTCCAGCTTTTGAATTGAAGATTTCCCTTTCCACTTTAAGTAGCTGCTAGGAAACTGAAAACTTTTGGACCTACCTCTTACTGGCTTTGGATACTTCTATATTTTTTCTCCTTTTTTTTTTTTTTTTTTTTTAATCTCTGTGGAATTGGTCTCACAAGCGATCGGGATTGTTTTAATATGTCAAAATGGGTCTGCTGACGCCACTCCTGCTCTTCGGATTTGCATTTTTTCAAGTCTATGGTAAGCTCGCTTATTTTAGCTATGTCATTTCTGTGCAGAAATCCCCTTCATCTGAATTTGATTTGGGACAGCACATGGATGTCATTATAAGCTTTAACGTTACAGAGCCCTAAGTTTGTTCCTGGTATAAAAATGGTATTTGGAGAGGGAGGGATCGGAAGAGGGACAATATATGTTTCCAGTAAGCAGCCTTTCCCGTCTCCTAACTTAATGGAAAAGCAGCTTATGAATGGAAGAATGTCAGCTTGAGGTGGGGAGCAAAGAATAAAAAACTACCGTGATAAATCTTTTATTTGGGGGTGGGGAGTGGGAAGGGGAAAGGAAAAGCAGAGAGCGGTTGTAGCTGGTGTTACTTTGCCGCCTTCTATTGTTAAACTTTCCAGCGGGAGAGCCAGTTGATGAAATAAATAGGTTAGCCCTGCCTCGGCTCCAGGTGAGGCGAACTGGCGGATTTCCAGAGTCCCTCAACGCCTCGCTCGGCGCTGGCGAGCGGCAGGAAGGGAGGGAGGGAGGCGGGCTGGGAGCGCGGGGCGGCGGCAGCGCGGCCCCGACCACCCCGCTCCGCCTCCGCCCCTCTCCGCCGAGCCGGGCAGGTGGGGCGGCAGCGTCTCCCCGTCAGCTCTATCCTCGTTCCGAGCTTCCCGGAGGGAGGGTTTTAATGAAGCTTAGCGACGTCTGGGGAAAGGGTGGGTTTCCCTATGAACACCGCGCCCCCCTCCTTTGGGTGTGCTGTGTAACGTTTCTTGTGGTTTCGAGTTTAAGTACTGGATGGGGAGCTGTAAATTATCATCCTGGGGAAGTACGGTTTAGCAGGGCGAGAACTTCAGTGCAAGGGTAAATTGCCTTTCAGAGTAGGGGTGGGCGCTGTGCTGCTGCACAGGCGGTGGATGCACTGGAGCAGCTCAAGCACAAGACTAGGAGCGAGCAGCCGGCTCTACAGAGCTTGTGCTGGCAGCAAATGCTCGGCAGCCCAGCTAGCATTGGGTATTCGCAGCTCTGGACGGTCCTTTAGGCTTGAGAGGGATGCAGTGTCTGGGACCCTGGATCTTTTTGCCTGTGTGTCAGAGCAAACTTTGTTCCAAGAAGCTGTTCACAGCATTTACTGTATCAGTCCCGAGGCAAGGGCTCGGGGTTTATTGTTTGCACTCAGAGGCTGCTTTGGGTGGTTCTCCACCACCCCCTAGCAAGAAAGGAGGCAAAATAGCAGAGGGACAGATTCAAGTATAGTTTTACCTTGGGTGCATAATATGCTCTGCAGTTTAATGTTCAGGTTGGTCAGTCGATAAAATTTCTACATACTGTATGCTAAACTAAACAGGAGAAGTTTTAACTGTAAAAGGATTTAATAGAACATTTATGTCTATCAGTGCAATCATTGTTTTGCAGGAATTTTATGTTTTGCCCTATTTTTCTTGCTGTAACAAAAGATCCGTAATTTTAAGACCACCGTTATTGGAGGTATCTTTGTGTACAAACTGCAAACATCAGGTCATAGAAGTGTGTTAGTAATTAATTAGTAAGTGTTTAAAATTGTATGTAGCTAGAAGGAATACAATTAAAGTGCTCGGTGGAAATGACAGAGTGAATCAGAGGAGCTTGGTGTTACAGAATGTAATTAAAGTACCAGGCTGTTTGGAAATATATGAAACAAATGCAATTAACCAGCTTGCTGGAACGACAGGAGCACGACATAATTTATTTGAGTTTTGTCATGGGGAACACATGTAGAACCTTTGTTCTGGTTTAGCCTTGTGAGGGTGGGGCGGTGCAGGTGAAGCCCACAGCTTATTTAGAGCCGGACCATTAGAAAAAATGGCCAAGAAGCTGCCCCGAATATATGAGATACTCCCCTTTTGTGGGAAGATATTGCAGGGACTGTCAAGGTTGCCTACATTAACAACTCTCTGAAATAAATAAATAAAGAGCTTTGTGGATAGCACATCATGACCAAGTAGATATAAGCTGTTATTTTCGAAATGACTAACAAGTAGCTTTGAAGAAATACTGGCAGGCAAGCTTGGCACACAGTGCTTTTGTCTCTTTAGAAGCATAGTAATTACGATCACATCTTAGGATGACATGTACCACTAGTTGCTTTGAAAAGATCTCTATCAACATCAGCACCATTTGTAATGCTTTAGTGTAAGAATAAAAACCAAACCCCAACAGACTACTTGTTTAATAGGTCCTTGCTTTGTTTTCTGTCTTTGAAAGTTACCTCAGTGCATTTCTGGGTTTGAGGTGGTTTTGTTGTTGGGTTTGGCTGGGTGTTTTTGTTTGTTCTCTTGGCAAGAGGTGCAGACATAGAACTGTAACATTTGAGGCATGTTAACCATCCTTTTCCCTCTGAGTTTAGTTTTACTTAGTGATTCAAAAGCTGTATAGATCAAAATGATAATCTTTTTCTTCTAAAGTTGTTTTTGCTGTCCATGGTTTCAGGACACCTGAAGATTGCACGGCCCAAGGAAAGTAACAGAAAACATGTGCTACACACACATATGTAGATATTACGGTTTTCATTGCTGTGCTTTTGATTTTCCTGTAACACTGCCCATGTTCTTGCACTCTGATGAGGGAATAACTTCAATTCTCTTTTTCTTTAGCTATCAATCTTGGTTATTGTTCTTGACACAAAGCAAACAAAGAAAAAATCAAACACAAAAAATCCCAAATACCAAAACACACACACACAACCCCCCCAAACAACAAAACACCCCACTAGACAGAGTATGCACCATAAAGTAAGCCACTAGCTACTGGAGTTAAGAGTTACATGTGGGTTTTTAGTACTGCTCAGTTGATTGTTATGTTTTGTTATCTTTCTTCCAATAATTAATAAAGTTTAAAAGAACAAATATTAACAGAAAAGGTAGCAACTGATGTGAACACTGGTTTTGGTGGGCCGGACCCTGGCTTGGTAGGACTCATAAGTACTTTCAATGAAAATGACAACCTTTTATGTCAGAGCTGGCTTTTAGTCACTTGAAAACTGCAAGTGTGATGCTGTTGATTGGGTGAAGGTGTTAAAGATATTTGAGAAAAAATCTGTAAAAACAGCATTTTATCACCATATTAATATATTTCAAAACCACTTATTTCTTAATGAAAAGTGTGCATCTGAAATAGTGTGGTGGCTGAAACATTCTGTATTTCTTCTCCTTTTAATTTTTAAAAAATTCTTTTTATTTCTTCATGCCGATGAACTACACATCTGTGGCCTTGTGCAGGTCCCTGTTGCCTGTTGGAGAACATGGCTTACATAAAAAGCTGGAATATATTCTTCTAGTGAGTATTTGAGCTGACAGGGTCTTGATCTCTCATGTGAGTTTTGCTGTTGATGGATAACCTTTGCTTCTGTGGATTGTGTGCATTTTAATGCTTTAAGAGTAAAATTCTGGAGAGCTTGCAGTTTTGTTTCTTTTACCTTGTTCTTCCATAGGACTCAATTCTGCAGAGCATTGAAGTGCTTCCATCTCTTAGCCACAGTCATGCTGAAGTTAGTAAGAATTTAAACACGTGTGCCAAGTTAATCATCTGCTTTAAAATTTTGCTGAGTAAGGATGCATTTATGCCTATGATAACCGGTTTTGCTGAATTAGTTTTAAGATTTTGCTTTCTTTACTTCCTGTCTCATAAGTTGTCATTGCAAGAATATGTTTTTATGTGCAGATGATAAGCAGTGAGGGAACCCTGTCATTGTACTTCCAGGGATGGATTTGCTTGAAAAGTAATAGGATAATCCAGGTACTTTGGTTTGTGTCTTTGCTAATTTGGAGCTCTGCAAAAGGTCTGATACTCTGCAAATCTTTCTGAAAAGCGGAAATTAGGGGCTTTTAAGCCTTTATGTGAGTTGCACTGACTACAATAATCTTTCCATTAGGAACTCTCTGGAATTATGAGATTGATGTTGCTCAGGGAGATTAAGTTTTAGCAATGCAGGCTAAAGATATTCAATCTTACAAGTAGACAGAAGAATTCAAGTACATTTTTAAGGATGCATAAAAAGTATCAAGGACATGTGCCAAAAAGCGTGATGAGAGGAAGAGGAGGCTTTGGCAGGTCTGTCCAGTCAACTCCATTTCCTGGAGTCGCTTTTCCATAGCAATGCTACCTAGGCTCATAGCCCTAAATTCAAGCCGTGCTCTGTCCGCTGCTGAACCGTTTAGTGGAAATTACAAAAGAGTATGCAATGGTTTTTTAGCCATTTGTTACCCTTGAATTGCTATTCAAATATTGATCTGGGCTAAATAGATTGCTAACAGGTTCTGTGCATTCTGTTTCAGCCACCTAAGAGGATGCTGCTGTCAGGTTTTATCTGTTATCTCAGCTGGCATGGCAGAGGTTGCTCTTCCTGTGGCTGCCATCTGGCTCACACCTCTCACACCAACCTTGGGGAGGATACTTAGTGACCATATTGATGCTGTTTCTTGCCAAGAGGCTCCGTTACCGGTGTGCATTTTTGCGTTTCTACAGAAATCTCTTCATTTCACAAGAAGGCCAAAGAAAGCAAGTAGTTGCTCTTGCCAAATAAATAAATAAAACGTGTTGGCTTTTTGGTTTCTTACATGTAACTGATTTTTTACAGTACCCTTTTATTGTTACATGAGGATTCTTGCACCTACGTTTTTACAGTGCACATGCTTTGTATGTTCAAAACAATTTGTTTTGGTATGTGGATGGGTAGAGGATCTGATCTTAAATCACTACTTCAGAGAGAATGTTAAGGATACCTTTTATAGAGGATAGTCATGTGGACTGTTAGTTATAAGGTCTTTGAATGCAAAATATTTGTATAGAAATAGAGATTTGCAGGCGTATACTTAGTGTCACCATCTTGACTCTCACACCTGATTTGTACTGTAGCTTGTGGACTCTCTGCCCTTGAAGTTATATGGACAGATATAAGATTGAGTCTAGTGTTGTCCTCCCCTCAAACTGTTTCCTTAGCAAAATAACTGCCAATCACCCATGGTTAATAACTTTGGTTGTTATAGTGGATTATTAAATAAGGCCCGTTAATTTAGGTTCTGATCTGCACCGCTGAAATCTGTAGGAGTTTTGCTGTTAAGTTCACAGAATACTGAAAGTAGGCGATGCTATCTTGGCTTACTGTCATCGTAATCTTGCTACAAGACGAAGCTGGGTTGTTCTTACATGCAACACTACCACAACTACATAAATACTAGAGGGTACAAGTGCATATTGATGCCTCAGTTCTGCTCACTTCTTTCTCATTCCTACAGTGCTCTCTTTACTAGAGCAGAGTTTCCCTTTGAAACCAAAAAGCTGACTCTTGTGCTACGTTGTGTATGTAAAGATATGCATTCTTAGGTTTGTTCAAGCCAAAAGTTCACGGACTAAAAGATACCTTTTTAATTCCATCTCTGCAGCTTATCTTGGCATTGCTGCCATAGAAGAGATCCAAGATGTTCTCTTAATTTTATTAAAGTAATAGCCTTCATCAATAAATACATGAACAACAATGGACAAACTAACCAGTAGTACTCATGTAATAACCTGCTGATACATATATTGAGCTGCTGTGCTCTGATGGCCAAGGCTTATTGAGATTCATCTCTGGGTTCTGGACAAATGCGAAGTGAGCTTATTCATCTAAACATTGTTCTGGCAGAAGTATCTTATGCAAGTGCATTGAACTTTAAGCTCTTTACCACTCTCTCCGAGTAATTTTTAATTTTTTTTCTCAGCTTTTTTTTTTGTTTGTTTTGTTTTGTTTTGTTTTGTAACCTAACTAAATAATAGTCACTATCTGCAGGTCCCTGAGTTAATACATCTCTTTAACTGGGTTGTGAGAGAACTTTCTGTTTATGTACTAGATAGATTGGCAAACATTATTCCTTGTTGCTTGTTTGCCTTGCAGTTTCTACCAGGAACCATTGTGTCTCTGGCTTGCTGATAACTGAAGGTCACCCTTATCTAGTGATTCCAGTGTGTATTTTGTAACCCATCAAGATTGTGTGCATGCAGGTACTATTGCAGGCTTTCAGTGCTGTTATTTGTCGTGGTTGTGGGGATACTCCTTCAGTTCTACCTCCCTGAGTGATGAGTGGAAGAACACAAAATATCTTTGGATTCATTCCTCATCATTTTCAGGTGCTCTTCCAAGCTTGATTTGGAGCAACCTTAATGATAGGTGGTATTTGCTTGCAGGATTACCCTTGTCAGTGAGTCTTCATTGTACCACTTCAGTTCCAGCAGAATTCTTCAGTCTGATGACAGTGAAGGACCTGCCATTGTGCTACTTTACACTTTCTTATATCTTTCTTTTACTTTGTCTCCTCACTTTTTCTCAGATTAGTTCGGAGAACAGTCTATTTGGTCTGATACATGGAAATGAACTGGTAGGATGAGTGGGGATGCCAGGAGCTAAGTATGGTCTCACTCATTAGAGGCTACCTAGATGCTTGTGCCACCCTGTCTGTTGCAGCATATGGTCTTTTCATTTGTATTTAGGCATTGCCTCTATAGCTTCAGTGCAGTGTGCCAAGGAGAGAAGAGCATCTCTGTGATGTGCCTGTCACAAATGCAGATTGGACAAATAAGTAAGGAATAAACAGCCAGCAGCAAGTTGCAAAACACAGCGAGCTGTTGTTCACTTCTGTTAATCACTTGCCACTGATTGCAAGAGAAACTGAGTGGAAAAAATTTAACCTTCGGAAACCAAAATGTCAGGTAACTAACATCAGTCAGCTTGTTCCTCATTCATAGCAAATGGAGGGACAGTTCATGCCAGGGTACCAGAGGTACTTTTTTACTGCTGTGAAAACATCAAGAGTTAAAAGGCAGTTATGAAAAGTATTTTAATGCTGCAGGAGCCCTGTAATCATGGGTTCTCAGGCTGTCATTCTGTGCCGTTTTCAAGGTCCACATGTCCTGTAGCCCAGATGACTTCATCCTGGCAAAAGGAATGGTCAGTTTTAACGGTTTGTTTTATCCTGAAGAGAATTCTGTAACTAAAGGGTGGATGATAGTTTCTTTCAGTATTATGAAAAATTCAAATGGGGTAGCAAAACTGTTGGACTTAGACCTAGTTGGAAAAAGTGTGTTTTCTTCCCCTGGATTTCCTTTCCCTAGAGAACTTATCTCTTTGGGATTGTCACTCCACAGTAGAGCCTGCAGGGAAAGGATCTGTGGGTGCATCCTCCTTATCACTTTCCAGAGTGTGTTATGTCACCTTGGAGACCTGGAGATGCTTATTGTTCCTTCGGGTACAGTAGCACTGCCCTGCTCTGACAGTCTTCTGCAGAGAGAAATTCTACTGTGAGCTGGGAGAAGAAGTGGGATAGCCTGATTCCAGGTCCATGGCTTGATGGAGAGAGACAGCCAGCAGAGGGGCTGGGTTAGATAGCGTGGGCAGTGAACAGGGGAGCAAAGCAGCACTGCCATGCTTACCAGCAGAGTGCTGATCCCTGAACGCTTCAGGATTGTTTCCTACTCAGTATATTTAGGTTTTTATCATTGCTGTGTTATTTGCACATATCCCTGAAGTGAATAAGTTTTTTCTGTTAAATGATTTTAGTCCAGATTTGTTTGGAGTGGCTTCAAGAAAATGCTAATTTGTAGTTCAGTGCAGTGAAACTAAGGTCTGTGCTGGCTTTAAGCTGATGCACTGCAAAAGTGCTGTGATAAATTGGCTGAGGCTTTTTGTGTATATGTTTTTATGATACGTCAGAAGAATTCAGTGGACTAAGTAAAATAGTTGGTTTGTGTCAAGGCAACAGCTATTAAACAAAGGACTCTTAGTGGAAAAAAATCAGCTATCAGAAATACTGCAGGCTGCATTTTATCCTTGATCGATGCATCTGTCCTGTTACCAAACTGGATTTTAAATTATAATGCTTTGGCATTTAGATAGTCACTGTGATTTGGCTATTCAGATGTATGTCTGAACTGCAAAATTCTGTGGCTTTTTTTTTTTTTTTGATTCTGCTTGAATTTGTTTCATCATCTTAAACTGTGCAGTGTAGTCTTTACCTAATGAGATCAGACAATGTGTTTTCTAACATGTAAATCCTATCTATGGTGTAAAATCTCAGTATTTAGGATAGGAGTATCCTATGATAAAATTGTCTTTTGGGGCTGTTATGTTTAAATCCCTATGAATAGTTTTCCTCTCTGTGTATATCTAGATCTAAAAAAAAAAAAAAAAATCAGTGTGGAGAGATCATCAGAAGTGTGTATAGATATAAGTAAAGAAAATAACTTCAGAAACTGTCAGGGATAGAATTTATGTCTCTGAAAGCAAAACTCAAAACAGGAGTAGGAACCATTAGAACATTGAATTAAAGGAAAATGAAATGTGACAAGTAGGCAAACAGAATTTTAATTAAATATGAATCAGTGTAAACCAGAACTGCTTATTATTGTTATTATTTACTGACTCTTTTTTGACAACTGCTCAGTTTAGAATGAAATGCAAAAGAACATATGTCTGTCTTTGTATGACCCCAAATATCTCTGTTCTCCCTTTCAGCAGACAACATGCCTTTTTTCCCCCTAAGTTATTTTTGGTTGCTAGGAGAAGTGCAATGGTCTGCCCTGCTCTTACCCAGCAGTAAAACTGAAAAGTGTATTGAGGTAAAGAGAGGGGCAAAGCACAGTGTAGGCCATGAATCACAAGTTGTCTCTAATATGTCCACTTTGTTCCCACTTTTTCTTTGAAAACTTTTGTTTTTATTAATGGTGTTTCTTTCCAGCTGATCTCTCAAAGCCATTGAGAAAGCAAAAAAAAAAAAAAGAAATTGTGCTGTTAAGAGTCCACTCAGAGGAACAAAAAAAGGAGGGGGAGACTTTGAGACTTATTCATGGGGCCACAGTGGTAGCAATGCGCAACTCAGTGAATGGCTTCAGTCAGCTGCTGTTAAACTTGGGTGATTGATACCTTCTGGTTTTTGCTAGAGCTAGAAAAGTGTGCAAAAAGTCTTCATAGTGGCCCTGCCAGTTATAATGCAAGCTATTGAAATTGTTTGCATACTATTTCAAACAGCAGAATATTCGGTGTTCTCGAAGCATTCAAGTAGTAATGTTGCATTATGTGTGCATAATGTCTGTTAAAATCAGAAAAGATTGTTAATAATTGTGGTATTCTTGTTCTAGTTTGTGAAACCCTTTATTCACTTTCTAAATCATGCTTTTTCAAATAATTGTGTACTGTAGCAAGAATCACTTGACCATTACCTCCTACAGTGATCTAAAAATGGCCTTATACAAATGTCATTGGCTACTTTTAAACCTTGTCAGTTAGAAACGGTTGTGTGTGATGATGTAACGGGTATAAATTATTTGGCAATGTTGTCTATATTAATAGACTATCAAAATCATGAGAGTTATGGCAGATTTCACTTGAAACTGATTGCGGGATGAATGTATAGACAATATATTTTTTCCTCAAGTGCTTAATGAAACTTTGCCTGGAGAGCAGTCTTAAAGCAGTAATTATATCTCTCAAGAGAGATTGCTGAAGAGGTCGTATGTGAGTCCTGTGAATGAGGGAACTGAACATGTGGCTGCAGAGATCTGTGGTTTGGGCTGTGGAAACAGCTGACTGCCTGTGGACAGAGCAGGCCCCTGTATCATTCCTTACCAGGAGTAAGGGGTGAGTGGCCATGGGTCTCATTACCAATTTAAAATGTCTTGTTGACTCAATTTAATGACATGCAGATAACAGAGAAATTCAGTGATGATGTACTTGGAAAAATAGTGCAGCAACTTGTAACGATTTGTTATTCCCAAAGGGACAAAATCGGTTTCACCCATATTTTCAAGGCTGTTGGGTGACCTGGCCGTACTGGATTGAGTCCCAGTGTAATTTAATGGAATTTATGTCTGTTTAGGTCAGGGCTGAATTTGCCCCGAGGGAAAGATGAAGATGGAAGAGTTGTAAGTTAAATTACAGGGAACTGGCTCTATCTTACAGGCTGCTAATGGGTATGGGAGTGTTTGTTGGGTTTTTTTGTGTGTGGTGGGATTTTTTATTTTTCTTCCTGATCCCCACAGACTTTAGGAGTAGTTTAAATACCATCCACAGAGCAGCTGAATTTTCAGTTACTTCCATGAAAGCTGCAAGTGCTGAGACCAAGAATTTTCCCTCCATAAATCACAGCAGATGTTGCCTCAGTCATTCTTCAGTGTTACCCCCAAAAGCACTGTTGTCTTTCTTCCTGCTGAGTCCTTCTTCCTGCTGAGAACTGCGTGGGGAAACAGACACGGTTTTGTCGCTGCACGTGGATATTGGTTAATGAATTTGGATGAGCTATTAATATGTTAATATAAAGGATGTGCGTGTTCCTAAGTACCACTTAGGAACTCCATGGCAGAAGGAGTAGTGAGATTTGGTCTCCAAGAACACAGCTGATGGTGGGAGAGGTGTGCAGTTGTTTTTAGTGGGAGAAGGAGGGTGACTTGAATTGTTGCTGCTTCTCCATCTGTTTGTGTGACATTTAAAACAAGGCAACTTTGGAGGTACAGGAGGATCAGAATGAAACAAGTGAAGACCATTAAATATGTCTTCTAGTAATAATTTTCCTTCCTGTTACTTGATAGTCCTGCCACACTGAATTATGAAAGAGAAAAGAGATGGGAGATTCAGCACTGCTGGTTTGGGACAGGGGTTGTGGGGGAGCAGGCACTGCTGTGGTGAAACATTGAGCAATGCCTGTCCTTCCTCATCCTTCCCCTCAGTCCTAAGGTGTGTGTTCCTGGGAGTCTAAATATGCTAGGGAGGGAGTTAGAAAAGAAGTGGTAGCTGTGGACTTGTCTGAAATTAGAGGAAACCTCTTGTAAATGATGACATTTAGCTGAATGTCTTTCCTGTTGCATTTCCTTCGTGCAACTCAACATGCTGAAAGAAAGATCATTCTCCAGAGAATGTCTGTTCCCCAGAGCCCAGTGCATTTGTAGAATAAACTTCTTTCAGATTGAGTAGCATACATCTGTTTAAATAAGGAGCAGTTTATAGCTATGAGATTGAAGTGGAAAGGCAAGTAAAGAAGGCAGGCTTGCATACACTTTTCCTGTCATGTGAGACAAATCAGTGACCATTTCTTACACTTTCTTTCTCCCCTCCTGGTAAGTCTATTTCCTAGAGTTTTGCTATGATGAAAGATGTGTGACTTTCTTGTCAAGTTTCAGCTATGAAATCTCCTCACTGTCAGTGCTTTACATTTCTAATTGTAGAACATTTTCCTCTGCGTAGGCCAGAAAATGAGAAATGCCTTAGCTCACTACACAGAAATCAGTGGATTTGAAACTTCTAGGTTCATTCTAGGCCAGGGAGAAAAATGTGCTCTTGTGTTTGCAGATTTTCATTCTCTGTGCTCTTCATCTTCTCCATCTTCTGTGGTTCATTCATGTCACTTGCTTCCTTATGTTTCATAGCTGAAGAGTTTGTTCTATCTTGTTTCCTTGTCAGTTGATTTAGCTTATTTTCCAGCTCCTTTTCTGGTCTGTTCATTCTCCTTTGGCTGCTGTTTTCTAACCATGTTTCTTGGAGATGAAGAATTAAAGGACAGCAAGGGAGGGGGTAAGGCAGTGTTGGTGAGAGAAGTACTTTTATAAGAAACTTTGTCCTTTGGCAGGGTTACTTGGTGAATTCTCTGTGCATAGATAAAGTTTTGTGGAGGCATAATCTTCTGCCAGGTTTAATTAGTGCCTCGAGGAAATTAAAATAAATTAAAATAAACTTAAAAAACGTATGTGTGCAAGCCAAATTTTGTGTGAAGTTGGAAAGAGGTACCTTCGTGAACATTAAACCATTTCTTAAGTCTTCCTTTCAGTTTTGAAACATACAAGTTTCCCCTCTGTCATGGAGAATTGTCTCTTTCAGTCTAGTGAGAACTACAAATAACTGTTTATACATGATTAGCTGAATTTCCTGTTCTTACAAATGGTTGAACTTTCTCCATTTATGAAACATTGAGACATAGAAGGATAATAAACTTTTAAGTATCAATTACTGTTTTTTTACTATTCTATTAACTTGTAAACAAAAAAAAATAACATTAAAAGGTAAGAGATACTGGGTAGGCATAAACTGATTAGTAACAACGTTCAAGGAAATTATCATGCTGATACTACTCTTGAAATAGTTGATATTATTTGAGGACTTAATTTCTGTTACGTTTATCTAATGTGTACATGATATCTGTGTATAAGAGAAGAGGAGACTGCAGGGAGACCTCATTGTGGTCTTCAAGATCCTCATAGAGGAAGTGGACATTCATCTCTGCTCCCTGTGACCAGTGACAGGACCCAAGGGAATGGCCTGAAGTTGTGTCAGGGGAGGTTTAGATTGGATATTAGGAAAAGGTTCTTCACCCAGAGGGTGGGTGGGCACTGGAACAGCTCCCCAGGGCAGCGGTCACAGCAGCAGCCTGACAGGGCTCAAGAAGCATTTGAACAACACTCTGAGGTACACGGTGGGATTCTTGGGGCTGTCCTGTGCATAGTTTACTTTCTTATGTATAGGCTTTTTTACAAATTGGTATTATATATAGGAAAGTAAACAATGATGGACTTTGATGATCCTTGTGGGTTCCTTCCAACTCAGAATATTCTATGATTCTATGATAATGCATCAAGTACAAATATGTACTATGCAAAATATCTTGTGAGAGAATTCTCTTAATTTACTAGGTAGGCTAGATGAAATACTTTGTGGGTTTAAGTTTGTTTGTTTTGGTTTGTTTTCTCTTAATTCATAGTTGCTCTTAGTCTTATTTAAGAAAAAAATTTACTTTTTGTAGTGCAGTATATATGAAACCCTGACTCAGTGAAAGATGCTGGGAATTTTGTCATTAGCATCAGTGGGGCCACAGTTTTGCTTTTGGTGTGGTTGGCAACGTGGGAGGTTAATGCTGAGAGGGAAGGGTTTTTTTTTTTCGGTTTTGTTTAGTTTTGGGGGGTTTTTTTATGATTTTACAAAGCTTAAGAGAATGACTTTAAATACGAAGTTGTAACCAGGAGGTTAACAGATGCCAGAAGCTTCACCTGTGCTCCATTAGAAAACTCGTGGGAAGCCAAGACGATGTACAACAGATGAAGCAGTGAGCAGTGTAGTCAGCAGCTTGAGAAAGAGGTCTGTAACACCGTGAAAGGTACATTTATTTCATCTTCAAATAGAGGCTGGCTGTTGACTTACGGTAACCACCTCTAGCTTCATCTGCCCTGAGGACTAACATTTTTACTATAAGAGCAGCCAAAAATCTATTTTAAAACCAATTGGTAATAAATTTTGCAAATTAGAAAGGCAGGTGCATTATTTGACAGCAAATTCCTTTCATGCCTCTTAGCTTTTGTGTCCAGGTGTCTTACTAGGCTGCTTGGTATTCCCAAAACAGGGATGAGGGTGGAATAAATTGTGTCACTCTTTGGATGAGGAGTTACAACTCTTGCGAATAGTTACATTGCTATAGTTATGTGTTGTAATTCTCCTAAATGCTGGAGTTATCAGACATTTGAATGGAATAGAATCATTAAGGTTAGAAAAAACTCCAAGGTCAGCAAGTCCAACCTTTAACTGATCACCACGTCAACTAAACCAGAGCACCCAGTGCCATCTCCAGTCATTTCTTGAACACTTTTNTTAGAGAAATATTGTTAAAGCATAGCGTTCCTGACACCTGGTACTTCTTGCTCATTCCAGTGAGACACTTTGGAGGTGAGTGAGATGACAATTCAGAATTCAGAACATTGAGACTTACATTCCTATATTATATNAGCCTGTACACTGAGTACCTGGAGAGAAAGTAGATTCTTTAATATTCTGTGCTGTGTCAGAAGACTTTTCAGATCACAGTTTCCTTTCCTGTAGATAAGCTTTTTTTATAACTCGATTATGAATTGGTTGCATATGCATGTGATATAAATAAAACCTAACTGGATGTTATAAGCCGAAGAAATAAATCAGCAAGTGATTCTATTGCATGTTGTATTCTTGGTACAACTGTCTTGGAGACCTATAAATAGATATTGCTTATTACTTCCACTTGCATTTATTTTTGCTTTAAATGGCAAATGCAACTATTGTTAACAGACCTCAAAATCGCTTGGAGGGTATTTACTTAGATCATTTTGAGGAAAAGAATGAATGTCCTTTTTGAAGTATTTGTTAATAGTGTCTGACCATTGGGACAAGTAGATAAATTGTCAGTAAAAATGACTAAAGAAATTTTTTTTTTTTCATGTCTTCAAGAAAGGAATTTTGTAGAGCATTTGTAAGCACTTTTCAAAGTGCTTATACTATGAGTCATTTTTTAGTGAAAAAAGAAATACCCAAGAGGGGGGGAAAAAAAAAGAATAAAAATCACAGTAGCAGTTTCAAAAAGTAACAAAGTAAAACAAACATAATAGAAAAATAAATACTGTCTTACAGACATATCATTACCTTCTTTTGCTCCTTTCCAAATATGTCAGAATCAGCAAAAATACTGCTGTAGTTTCAGTAACATCTTCTTTAAAAGTAGGTCTTGTTGGTTTTGTTTTATGCCTCCAGTAATGGAAGAGCTTTTGCTTTGTAATGATTTTTGGAAACTTTGCTCACTGCCAGTAAATATGGCAAAAATACGATAGATCAGTCCACTAAAGTGTTTGAGTGTTCATGGAATATATATTTAATATAATGTAGATGTCACTGGCCCTTCTTCACCTTTCTGCTCATGGGGGAAAATTGATAACATGTGCTTCAGAATATTTCATGTTGATAAAATGAGATGGACGATGGTGACAGAGCTGGCTGTCTGGCACCATGGCTGTCTCTTTGATAAACCAA
>VYZQ01057544.1:16272-36779 GCA_013400655.1 Mystacornis crossleyi
AATTTGAAGGTCTTCATGGTTATTTTTTTTCCCTCCAGGCCTTCAAAAAAGAGTTTTTAGAAGCAGCTTGCCTTCCCTCCAGTTTTCCTGCCCCAGAGCCTCTCTACCTACCTCCCTGTTCTCACCTACCTGACTCAGTCTGCGCTAGCTGTCCATTGCCATTAGTGGTAGATGTTTAACCATCACACCTGTTTTTCTTTGAGATACAGCAGTTCAAGTGGTGTACAAATCTGCGTTTCTTTATAAGGGCTGAAATTAACACGTATTAGCTGTTTGAGAGTTTCATACAGTGAGATTGCCGTACTGTACCCATCAGTAGTTCACTTTAGCTACATGCCCTGTGGTATTACACATCCTGGAGGCTTTATGGTTTGCTTTTAAGAAATAATTGTTCCATCATATTGGCATAGCATTACTTTGGTGGTATACTCATGAAAGAGGTATACATGTGAAAGAATCATGTACAAAATGTATTGGGATGGCACTTGGGAGAAAAGAATACACTTCTAGCTGTGCCGCTCAGCTCCACAGTATCCATTCTCCACTTGACTCTTCGGTAATCCTGCTTACCTTCCCTTACAAAGATCTGAAACTTGGTTAAAAAGCACAGCATAAGTCTCTTTTCAGACCAAAGAAACTTCATTAAAGTTATTTGTCAGTTCTGTTACTTGTCACACATTAGTTCAGCTATTTACTGATAATACTCTGTGGAAACTAAAGATTCCAAAATACATTCCAATTACGTGTGGGCTGATTGTTGTTATTGAAAATATTTTTAAGAATTTAAGGTTCATGAAATACGCAGTTAAGTTAGTCCTAGATCACATCTCTCTCTAAATCATCATCCACTGTTACTTTTCCAACTCAGGCTGAAATACTGTAAGATCTAAAACTGGGCAATAAGAAAATTACATTTTTTGTGGGTGATAATGATTTCTATTTTTGAAGCCAGTCCTTTTTTTTCTTTTTGTTAGTGTAGTAACTGTAATTGTGAGTTAACACAATTGTGATTACCAGTTGTCAGACCTGTTTTTTTTTCTTGCTGACACGCGTGGCCTGTGTTTGGCCTAAATGCTGTACCCCTAAGAGTCATATGGATGTATATAAATAGTAGCGATTGCCGAAGTTGTTAAATTTAATACTGTGTTGAAGTAAGTTCAGACTTCAGGTAAACAAACACGGCCTATTTCAAATAAACTGGTGAATTTCAAACCATTTTTGTATATTTTCTTACTTGAAATTGGCAACTTTGCCGTTAAACCAACAATGGGAGCTGTATGGGCTGTGAACCCACGTAGTAAATTTCAGTGCATAGCAAAGTATGAGACTGTGAGCAGTTATGAGAAGTGCATACTGGAAAGATGGTGCATTTTTTCCTGCCTCTAAATTTTATGATGGCTTCATAATTTAAGTACTACAGATATGGTAAACTCCTGTGAAAACTGAAAATTTGAAAAGATATTAATGGCATCCTTTTGTCAGTGAGGTGAAAACGAGTCTGTTCTCCAGCTTTTTGGATGGAAATGCGGCTAAGTAAGCCTTGTACTGGTAGCTTTGTTCAACGATTAATTAAACTGATGAAATTCTTGCATGTTTTGCTTCATTTCGCCTTCTCATAAATCTGACAAAAGCCAGAAACTTGATGTTTACAAACAGTTTTTCTGTTTAAGCTGCAATATTAGCAAAGCTCACTTGCCACACAAAATTGGTTCAGAGGTTTTCTGAAAGTACTTTGCCACTTGTGTACTAAAGTGGCGAGGAACTTTCTAAAAGGAAAGGCACTTACCTTTAAGAAATAAAAGTGCAAACATTCCTCTCACATTTTTCCTTCTTCACATAACTATGTTGGCTTTACTTGAATGTTGTGCTTTTCTCTTTTGTTTGCACTTGAATCTTTTAACCTTTCTTACCTTGTACAAATGTGCAAGAAAAATGTGATTTGGTGGAAATGTGTTATACATTCTCTGCCTGCCTATAATTTATGCTAAAGTAGAGATCATCTTTGCTGTCTCCAGGTTGTTTTTGCTATTACAACTTCATTTTTCACTGGGGAAGGGCTGTGCAAAGAAGTGGTTTACACTTTGCCCAGAATCCAGAAAGGATTTCTGTTGATGAAGTCTTAGAAAGTTTACTTTGTGCTGCATCCTTAGGAGTTTTATCTTAAACTGTTAGGTATGCTGCTGTAATTGACAACAGCTGTTGCTGAGAATTGTGGAGGATAGACAGTTTCTAAGATAATCAGTTCCTAGACCTTTGGAGGCTTTGTTGATTAGCACGTGTAAGAGCGTTTTGGATCAGGAGCCAGTGATGTCTGCTGAGTGCAAATGTGGTATGTTATCTAAACTGTTTGACTTAGGCTCTACATTACTCTGAAGCACCTAAGCTGTAGGTTTTGTGTGCTTTTGGCGCAGGAAAGGGCCCAAAGCACTTCAGTCTTTATTCTATAAAAACACACATCTATGGATGAGCTGTGCTTTCAGATGAGGACGAGGAGGACTCTTAAACATGGTAGAAGGAGTTGCTTGCCTGTGTTTGGTTGTTACATTTGATTGTTGAATTCTGGTTTTGACCTCCAGAAGGCATAGCTGGTACCATTTCCAGTTTTTAGGAAGGTTGTTACTGTGGTCTGTGTTTTACTTAACAATGTTTTTATCCCTTGCCCTAGTGTCATTGTTTTTCTGAAGCTGCAACTTCTGTGATCAACTACTTTCACAAAAAGGACTTGCAAATTGTGTAGTTTGAGGTCCCGCATTATAATCTGATAATTCCTGCTCTATTTAATGACATTGAATAGAAAAAAACATGGTTTCTCTGAGTCTTATGTGAATGGCATTGAATAGAAAAAAACGTGGTTTCTCTGAGTTTTATGTGAATCCATGTGTGACAGTCCTTGAGGAGAAACAGTTGATCGTATTTGCACTTTGACCTTTGAAATAAGCAAGAACCAAGCTGGAGCAGTTGGTCAAACTGCATCCAGACCTTGGAGATGAACATTGAACATTTAGCATTTATTTTGGATAAAAGTTGATGAATTACCAAACGGAATAGAAATGGGTATTCTGCCTCTGTTAATGGTTAGATGTAGGTTTCCCAAAAGCACTGACTCATAACACGACCTGAAGTCTCTTTGGAAATGGCTCGAAAATACCAGGAACAATCAGGTGTCACTGCTACTGAATTGAGTGCAACAGAAATGAGACAGTACCATGGTGTTCTATTTAAAAACCCCCAACATTATCCTTCTGTAGTATTTAATTTGGAGGGCTTTTTGTTCTGTTAACGGGCTGGCAAATCGTTATTTTAGGTTTAATAAAGAGCATTACTACCATGCTACTAATTAATCTAGCTGTGTATGTGAAAAGTTCATGTGCTTTCTGAAGTTGACTTGCATTAAGTACTGCATCTATCTTAATACATGAACATTTCACCTTAAATGTATTACAGCATCAGTTTTTGTCTCAATGGGTTTGATTTCTGAACTTCTGGTTGGCTAAGATTTTTTTTTTTTTTTTAAGTGTATCAAGATACTGAGAATTTACCATTTACTTTTCTGGATGACTTGTTTCAGTGATTCATCTTTGCCACTATTTAAAAATAAGGCATGCAATTATTGTTTGAATACATTTGAATGCATCTGTCTTTCCTTAGTTCTTGTTATCTCATCTGAATTCTCTATCATATCAGACTGCCTTAAACTTAATTTGTTCCTTTGACACTGTGTTTTCACTCCTCTGCATGGTGGCAGTCCCTAGCATTTAAAGACACATACAGATTTAAAAATGTATCGTTTTAAAAGAGCATCAGCAGATCAAAGATTTGCTGGGCTGACTACTCTAGGACTCTGAGATAAGTTTAACAAGTATGCTGATTTAAAATGTTCTTCTCGCCATGTTTTTTAACATCTGATCTGGAACATCTGCTTAACAAATGAGTTGGAAGGAAAATCAATATAATGTGATACAATTATACCATTTTGAATCTTTCCAACTATAGAATGAAAGTATTTATTGACTATTTTTGATCTGTCCTTACAATTTTTAACACTTGTGCCACCTCTGTCTAGTTACGGGCCTCTGTTATTGTTGGGGTGGTGTTTGTTACTAAGACCTTTGGTGGTGTCATGGTTGGATGTTTTGTGTCTTTCAGTTTCTACACTCTGCAACAGTAGTTTATACTGATGGTGATCCAGCCTCCCATGTTCTAAGTTATTGATCCTGCTTATTTTTTTAACTTCTTTTTTTTTAAATACATCAGGTTTTGGGAAACTAGGCTGAGCTGTAGCCAAAACTGTACAAAATTTGTCCTTTTTCTAGCTGTAAAATTGCCTGACCAAAGATAAAAGCCATTAAGGAAGTTTCTGTTTTCATGTTTTTCTAAGATTTTTCTTCCCAATTAATTTTGTTCATAAAACTTTTTAGCTTCCGAAATTTTGAAAACTCAGGAATATAAGCACTGATATATCTTGTATATTTATGTAAAAGTTAGTAATCTCTATCTGGATATGTAATTTGATCATGATCAGTAATTCTTAGGCTATGCCAAATTTCTACTCCAGTGACTTATTCATTGTAGCTATTATAATGGAATACACAATAATTCTCTGGTTATGGTGAGTGCTGTTAGAAAGCTGTTGCTAATAACTTCTTAGAAACTGATGTTTTTGCTGTTGGCAGCTTGAGATCCTGAGATACTAGGTTTCAGTATTAAAGACTTCAGTTTGACCTTTTTCTTTCAGCACATTAAAAATAGGGCGGCTTACCAAAAAACATCCTACTGTTCTCTAGCTTGAGCTGATGGTCTGTAATAGACCTCTACTATGACTGCCTTCTGAGTGAGCTGTTGTATTTAACCTTTAGACCCACATACAGTCAGGATCCTTTGGTTCTGAATTATCAGGAAATGAATGTCTGAATGATGCTTCTTGAAACCTGGATTGTGCCTGCTTCATAATTAATGTTATTTTTATGTAGTCTCTGGATTTTACACAAGTGAGCCTTTGGCCTTTTCTTGTTGGGAAGAAGTATAGTTGTGTGAAGCGCATGGAGAACAGACTTGAATTTAAGGAAGGGATGGAAATTTTTCAAAGGTTTAAAGAGTATTTCTGAAACTGTAGAAGTAAAATTTTGGCATTTAGACTTCACTGTAATGTTAATGCAAGAATTGTACCTCGTGTCAGATGAATTGTCATCCAGGCCATTGTTTTGTGACTTAGTGGCCAACAGCAGATGTTTTAAATGAAGTTACAAAAAACTTCCCAATTGTGGATAAACTGCCATACTATGGAGCTCTTCAAATTCTTGTCAGTTTTTAAGGGTTTACCATGCTGGTCCTGAGTTTTGTTAACCATAATAATTTTCTTGTTGATAGTTAATTTTACATAGGTGGATGTTTTCATTATCCATGGTAATATGTAATTATTTTACAAATTTTACAATGTTGTCTGTATAATCTACCTTCCCAGTGTCATACTTAGCACTCTTTCCTCAATTGTTAAAGAATAGCTTACTGCTCAGTCATTACTTGAGCAACACTGATAATAATTTCTTATCTGCTATGCTTTAGATGTGTCAACAAGCAGTTTGATTTGCCAGCATGCTGGCCATTTAGTTATATTTTTTAGCTTCATTTATTTCACATGGTGTTGATGAAGATGGTTGTATTCTGGGTCCTGATATTTTCCATTGGCAGTGGTAGATGTCACCAGTGGCTCCTGCATCCAGTATTATGTGGATAAGCACACTCTTTCCACAAACCTTTTCTTTTTTTTCCTACCCTTCATTGTTGACTGTAAGGCAACATATATATCTGGTGAAAGATCTGCCTATATTTTACTGATTGAAGCCTGACAAGCTGCAGTGTTGAAATCTGTAATTGTATTTTCTGATCTTCCGCAACAGATTCTCTTTCAAAATTAACATTATTCTCTTAAAAAGTTACTAGTTTTCTTTATCATCTCTGCTTTAAAAGTTTTTGTAAGTGTTCCCACTGACTTTTCCCATGTAAGTTGGGCCTCTTTTAAAACTAGAGACTTTCAAGCCTCGGGTGGTATGTTTCATGTTTATTTCATTATCATGCTTATATCAGCATGCTTGCTTGCAATATAATACTGAATAAGAGGATCCAGGGTCAAGTTGATGCTTTAATTTCTTGTACCTTGTTATTAACTAAACTTTAGCTGGATTATTTGTGATTAATGTTTAGTAGTTTTGTAGAGCCTTTCATCTATAAATGAAAATAGCATTAATAATTTTCAGTGAGAGGAAAGTGACTTACTCAAGGCCAAACAACAGCTCAAAGGGAAAGATTCAGTAAACTCAGATTTTGTATTATCTCATCACTGCTAATACAGCAGCGCATTGTAAAATACTGAATAAATCTTAAAATTTAAATGCACTGGTTAAATGGGAGAAATGAAAAGTAATTTAAACATGTTAAATAGTAAGCAAGGTAAAAAAAGTAGAGTGAAAGTGTAGACATAATAGAGAACCTGCTATATCTACTCTGAGCAAGATACAGCTCTGACCTGAGCAAGTTCGGAGGACCACAAAGATGACCCGGAGAGCTGGAGCATCTCTCCTGTGAAGACAGGCTGAGAGAGTTGGGGCTGTTCAACCTGGAGAGGGGAACACACCATGGAGACCTTAGAGCAGCCTTCCGGGACCTAAAGGGGGCCTACAAGAAAGCTGGACAGGGATTTTTTTGCAGGGGCATGCAGTGAATTGGACAAGGGTGGGTGGCTTCAGACTGCAATAGGGTAGCTTTAGATTAGGTATTAGGAAGAAATTCTCTACTATGGGGGTGGTGAGGCTCTGGAACAGGTTGCCCAGAGAAGCTGTGGATATTCCCTTCATGGACATATTCCACATCAGGCTGGATGTGGCCCTGAGCAGCCTGGTCTAGTGAAAGGTGTCCATTCTCAGGGCGGGAGGGGTGGGAACTAGATGATCTTTAAGATCCCTTCCAACACAAACCAATTCTGTGTTTCTTTGATACAAGGAGAATAGTACTAATGCTAATGGCAGATGGAAGTAAACATTTAGTATACTTCTCTTAATGTATATCTGCTAAGTTATTTGATGATTGTGCTGGTAATGATAATGGCATTACTAATATCTTTAGTGAGACGAGTGGCTCTTTGCTGATACTTATGTTTGTTTTGCATGTCCTGCTTCCTATAAAACTTACCTATGCTTTCAGAACAGTGGCTTGGGCACCTGCAGAATATACAGCCTGTTACTTTTGTTGACACTACATACTTAAAAAACAAATATGTGGGAGCCTTGCTTGTTTTTCACTTATTCATAAGTCAATAACGCAGTGTTTCTCCTTTGGGCCTGACTTACTAATTCACATCACTTACACTTAGGCCTATGATGCTAATAAATATACACATTTTGGGGAAAACTAATAAATTCAAATGTGTAACTGGGAAATTCTTATATCTATCTATCTATCTATCTATCTATCTATCTATCTATCTATCTATCTATCTAGTTTGGTTTGTTTTCTTCAGACTAAACCTGGTGCTGCTTGTGACAATACCTTCTGGAGTATACCCTGTAACCTTTGTGTACAATGCATTGAGCAGTCTAGGCTAATGGGACATAGACTTGAGCTCTGTTGATTTTCACTGTAGATTCACACTTGTATGACAACTCACAACTCACACTGGTTGTTCCTGCCAGTTTTACTTCTTCATGAAAATATGTAGCAGATAATTTTGAAGTTATTCTTTTATTTGCAAGTATGCAAAAATCTGGATACCTGTAAGTTTAATTTTTGTGGCTGGGGGAAAGAACAGTGAGTTGAGTGCAAGCAGAGGAAAGTGCAATGGGCAGGAAGTTGCTGACTTCCTGTAGTAAGAGGAAATTCATGTCCCAATCAGTGGAAAAGTTTCTTCCTAACATGGGTGGTGTATGTTCACTGTGCATAAAACACATTTAATGCATTCAGTCAGAAGTTGGTGCCTTGAAAAATAAAACCAAAGGAATAAAAAAAACTTGTTTTAGATTGTTGAAGTGTGTGCATTACAGTTAGAACATGTTGAATTTTTTTTCAAGTGTACTTTTCAAAGGTAGTAGCCAGTTAGAATTAAATAAGGACATTTTATGAATGAGAGTAAATTTCACCTTTTGTTTGTGAATTTACTTCACAATTTTTGGAGAAACACATCATCATGAAATGCCCTTTGAAATTTTATGTTGGTACTTGGTGTATTACTTCAAGTAAGTTTGTTTCAGGCTGTTCTCTTTTCAAACTAAAAGTTGGTTCCTGTATAGATTTGTGGGGGAAAATAGCAAACTGTAAGGCAGTATAAATACTGTACACTTGGTCCCTTTCTCACAAGATTACCTTCTATAGTCAGGGTTAGTTTTGCCTGCTAGAAGGCTATTTTGATTTTTGGATTTGTGCTGTAGTCCCAACTCTTATTTATTATACTTTCAATGAGTCTTGATTTGCAGACTGCTTGATTTAGGTGCAAGATGGCAGTTGAGGCTCCGCTGCAAGTCAGGGAATTGGAATGAGATTTAAGGGATAGATGGAATGAGACACATATAAGGCAGGATGTGCCTGCTGCTTTTTCAGTTGATTGCCAGCTGCTTGTGGCCCCTTTCATACTATACATTTTTCAGAAATGTATATTGACCCAAGCAGCTTGCTGATTGGTTTTGATTCCCACCTCTGACCACTGAAGTTGATGGCTGATTTGACACACCTTCAAGATAGAGTGTCAAATTTCAGCTTGCAAAGATGGAAAAGCTGCCCAGGTTTTTTTTATGACTTTTATCTTGAGCCTTAAGTACATTCTTTGGAATGAAGCATGGGGAGTTAAGTAC
Organism: Mystacornis crossleyi; assembly: GCA_013400655.1. Classification (NCBI taxonomy): domain Eukaryota; kingdom Metazoa; phylum Chordata; class Aves; order Passeriformes; family Timaliidae; genus Mystacornis; species Mystacornis crossleyi. Next base: position 25,110 of record VYZQ01057544.1, read on the forward strand.
TTGAGAAGAAATCAAAACATATATTGGGCAGATACAAGTTAATGTTAATTCTTAATAACTATAGATGATGATGATGTCAGACATCTATTTGTGCAGTCGTGCTGCCTTTACCCACAAATTCAAAATCAATTTATCACAAGGTTCCGTCCTTACAAAATGGAGAGAGGAGCAAAGGACAGTAGCAGCTACTGTCACTGGACATAGAGTTCCACTTTGACATTTTGCACAGCTGGAATGGATTGATGTATATACACAGAATGAACAAATGGCACTGTCAGCTGTTGCAAATCCTGTTGGGATGCTGTGTTACTTTAAAGCAGTCCTGTGCATTCTGAAGCCTCAGTGATTGGAGAAAGTCCTAACTTGTTTTTCATTATGTTAAACATTTTTGTTCTGGTCTTTAGCGATTTTAAAATAAACTGTCTAAATTCTTGTCTATTAGATGAAAGATACGTAGTTCTACCTATAAGTCAATATTCAAGTATTCAAAACTGACATATGCGAGAAGTTAAGAGTGTTAGAACTGTTCCTGTTTCATTGCTGTTGGGGGAGACTAGATTTTTACATTAATTTACAGTAATAGTGTATGATCAGTCATGGTTATAATTTCCACTGTGAGTAATTTTATCGGACAAGAGGACAAATGTGGGCTGAGTGAACATCGTTTTACTACTTGTAACAGCTTACCCAGATTGGGATAAAAGTGTGTTTTTAGACTCATGCTGTAATTTTTGTTTGTTGACTGGAGTGCTTATTCTTGTAGAGCTGCTGTTAATTATCATTTAGTCCTTAAGTGGGTTAGATACTTCCTAATACGGATAGTCTTTTGCCAGAGTTTTGAGTTAGCTTTCAGTAATACTTGGGGTAATCTTCCATTTTCTGTTATGCTCAAAAGGGTCAGACTCATACTGTCCTCTTCCACAAGTAATGGATCAGCCTATGTCAAGCCATAGGAGCTTGAGAAAGAACAATGCATAGATAGAAAGTGGATGACAAGGACTTAAAACAGTGGGTTTAAGAGGAAAACCTTCAGTATAAAGCTTATTAACAGGAATTTAATAGTCTGATAGTCTTCTTTTCTTTTTTTTTTTCTTTTTTTTTTTTTTTTTTTTTTTAACAAAGACCTTTTATCTTTGATCCCTCTTTCCTNAGCATTTATCTTAGATCCCTCTTTCCTGATGTAGTTTTACTTTGCCCTAATGCTTGCAGCCGTGGACTTTCCTAAGCATGAAAGAAGCTAGCATTCTTTTAAGATTCCACCTTCTGGAAACATGGAATAAAATCAAACCTAACAACACAGAAAGGGTGTCTTGAACTGGCCATTACTCTCACACATTCACAGATTCACAGAATGTCTAGGTTGGAAGAGACCTTCAAGATCATCGAGTCCAACCCATGCCCTAACATCTCAGCTAGATCATGGCACTGAGTGCCACATCCAGTCTTTTTTTAAACACATCCCGGGATGGTGACTCCACTACCTCCCCAGGCAGTCCATTCCAGTACTTTACCACTCTTTCCGTGAAAAACTTTTTCCTAATATCCAACCTGTACTTGCCTTGACGCCGCTTGAGACTGTGTGCTCTCGTTCTGTCAGTTGCTGCCTGGGGAAAGAGACCAAGCCCCACCTGACTACAACTACCCTTCAGGAAGTTGTAGAGAGCCATAAGGTCACCTCTGAGTCTCCTTTTCTCCAGGCTAAACAACCCCAGCTCCCTCAGCCGTTCCTCATACGGCTTGTGTTCCAAGCCCCTCACTCTATTTTGTTTTGTTCTTTTACAGAGTATGTCTCAACATTTTGTTTGTCTGATTTTTGCGCACATCGAGTTCCCCTGCTTCTGTGTTTTCAAGCTGTGAGGAGATCCAACTGCAACAGAAATAATTGTAGGGTGGTGTTGTGGTTTAACCACAGTAGGCAGCTCAGCACCACGTAACTTCTCACTAGAAAAGAAATGTGGGCAAGGAAGAACAAATACAGTACCAGTAAACATACAGCATTAGATATTGACGTAGATTGTATTGGCTCACTGCATTTGTAGTAGTAGTGGAAGACAGGCTTCTACAAGGGTTTTTACTCACGTTGTCTTCCCGTATTGTATCATGGTATGCAGTGATAAAGATGAAAACAAGAAAAATAATGTAAAATTGCTGATGAGAGGCTTGATTATTCAAGATGACTGTCTTTACAGCTATTGAAAACTTTGGCAGCCAGTGAGATGAGCATTTTAGAAACTATACACTGCATGGATTGGCTGGGAGGCAAGTTGAATTTCATGAGAAAGTGGGGTAAATGAGAATTTTTGATGTATAGGCAGGTTGACTCATATATATAGGTCTTATGCAAAACAACAAGAACAACAACAAAGTTTCAGATGAGATCTAAATATATTGGAAGATGAAGAGGAGCTGATGTAGATCTCATTTTGAACCTGTGTGGTAAAAATGGTGACGAAGATGTATTTGATACTGAGAGAAAAAAGTGGTCAAGGATTTCTCATTTGTCTCAAACATCAATTTACTTTAGAAAAAAATGTATCTGTAGCCGTACATTACATTAAGCTGACACTCTTTCTGATGTGCTCAGTATACCATCTACACATTTTCATCTAAAAAAAAAAAAATACTCAAGTTGCCAGCAAGTCTCCAAATTACTAATATGGTATTTCAGCTAATGTTTCTTACTCACCCTGACCAGACAACTCTCAAAATTATTATTCAGGTTAACTTCAGAGTGAGTGAAGGTTGGGTAGCAGTTTCATTTTTCCAACGTGAAAGAATTTATCTTTCAAAGTCCCAAGTTATATTTTGCAATGATTTTGTCATTGCAATGTATCCTGAACTGACAGCAATAAATTAACTGACATTGCGCTTGAAACTAATTCCGGTCTACAGTTAAGAATTTTACTTGGTGAAATGTTATGGCCATGCCAATTTTATTCTTGTCCATTTTGCTTAGTTTTGAAGGAACTGAAACAAGTGTCAATTCCAGAATTTTGTTTTAGTAGCTAGTAATGAGTTTGTCATGATTCATTGCTCTATCTGTTTATAGCATCCACTGGATCCTGTGACTTTCCATGTAGTCCCTCTTGATATACTAACCTCTTCCCCGTAACTTGAGATACATTTCTGTAGTTCGGCTAACTTAACAGAATGTTTCAAAGTATTTTTACTTTCATGTGACATTTGCCTTTTTCTGAGGCTGAGGCCTCAGAAACTGTCAATTCCTCTCGAAGTCTGTGCCACCATTGTGATACAGTGACTTGAAGTGACAGGTAAAAGATGACAGTGTTATGCAAATGAAATGCAAGTAGACTTTCTAATTGCACATACAGGTAAACAAATGAAAAAAATCTAAGTGGTGTCTGTTGTCTTGCATAAGTGAGGGAAGGTTTTTCTTCCACACTGGACATTTGCTTTCCTGTCTTCCTCTCCGAGCTCTAGCTTTGCCATCCATCTTCTTCAGTGTTTCTGAAGTGGACTGTCTTAGAGCAAGAGCTCAAAGTTCAACACCCTACTGTAACCTCTGTTGTCTATGTCAGCTGGTCACAGATCATCTGACTGCCCCGAACCCTGCTAGGCATTACTGCATCCATGGGCATGTATAAATTACAACAGTTCTTGGAAGACTAGTTATTTTATTGATACTATGATAAAAGAAAAAAACTAAACAAATAAACCTGCAAACCCTCTGTGTCCTAAACTGACCTACTCTCTTGAGGAAACTTGCTTTGTGCCCTCTCAAATTGAAAAGGTCTGAGTTGAGTAGCTGCCCCTTGTTAGTGATGAGGCTGCATCTTGATGGTGGAATGGCTCTAGGTTTAGAGAGAATGACAATGATGAGGTGAGATTAGAGCTGAATTTGGTTTCATTTTGCCCATTTAAACCTTAACTTGAAATGCCTTTCTGCAGATAGAAGACAAGTTGTTGGTAACCATGAGAGGCTCCTCAGTATCTGCCCAATTGTATGCATTGTGATCCCATCAAATGACATTTGGCAGGAAATCTAGAAGGAAATGTCTGTCACCAAGTATAAGCAAATAAACCCCAATACTGTACTAGAATAGATTTATCTGAATTTAGTCCCAGTCTACTGACTACTCGCAATGGAAGTCTTAGACTCAGCATGGCTTTGAACAGCCACCTTCATTTTGTTCAGTTGGATGTCCCCTGATCATGTTCTGCCCAAAACAGAATTCTCTTTACACTTTGATTTTTTCATTATACACCCGATTGTCACAGTTTTTAATGTTCAGTAAAGCTGGTATAAGGCCAGTTGGTAACTGTGTTACTGACTAAGAAAAAATTTTTCATTCATTAATTGAAATAGTCATACATGTTGTTATGTATCTTTGACCATTCAGCTGTGGTGGATCTTACATCAGTCAGTCTGTCTTGGTTATGACAGTTCATGAAGTGTGTTTCAAGTACCGCCTGTTCTATTAATTCTCTAGAGAACTAAAATAAAAAAAGAAGTTGTTTATTTTTTCATTTACATCTCTTTCATAAAGCCATAGGAGGTGGTGCTGGGAGATTTTCAGTATTTAGTCAGTATAAGAAGTTCTGTGCATACATATAACCATTTTAGAATTCTATATCAGATATGTAAACCTCATCTATATGCATACTATTATAAGCAAATTATCTCTTTGCTTTCGATGAATGTGGATCTGAAGAAGTTGTCTGGAGTATTCAGGCCAGAAAACTGCTGCCATTCCTAGAACAGCATTGAAATGTACGTACATGGGAAGAAAAGCCAAGAATGACTGTTCTGTTCACCACATGGGCTTTCTTTCCCTACGCTGGTACTGCTGCCAAAGGTCATCAGGAATTTCCTACAGTCCTATAGTTGGACTGTATTTATTATCACGGAAACGTTCTTCACCCAGAGGGTGGTTGAGCACTGGAACAGGCTCCCCAGGGAAGTGGTCACAGCACCAAGCCTGACAGAGTTCAAGAAGCGTTTGGACAACACCCTCAGGCACAGGGTGTGATTCTTGGCGTGTCCTGTGCAGGGCCAGGAGTTGGACTCAGTGATCCATGTGGGTCCATTCCAACTCACCATATTCTGTTGTTCTGTGACTCTAAACTACAGTCTGCTTGTTAGGCATTGCTAACCTCAGTGACTAATTTGTGGATGAAGACAGTGTTATGGCAGCTGGTTCTGTATTACAGCTAATGAAATGGTTCATTCTTAGATTTGGACTGTGACAGCATAGCAAAGTTTTGAAATTCACAGAAGTAAAAGTAAATGAGACCTGCGTTTATTAAGAACTTTGTATAGTAGTAGTTTTACTTCTACATCTTTATCACATGATCAGGATTACAGTCAATGAATTGGGAATTTTTATTCAAGAAATCTCTAGTTCAGCATGTGGAATAAAAGAAGGTGAATGAATTACTAGGGCCTTGAGTGGTTCCCAACTAATAATTAAACACACAGCTATCTTGGTAATCCTTGAGTGATGTAAGCTTCACATCATCTTATCGTGTGACTAGTAGATAGAGATGCAGCAGATTATTTTTTTTGTTAAGATCATGTGAAATTTTTATTCAGAGTGTAACTTTTATTGCTGAAAATAATCCCTCATAATAAAAAATGTTAACTTCGCATTATATTTTCTAAGTTGGTACATTTTGCATTAGTAAAAGTACAGAAGATTGGTAAATAGAAGATATAAAAATTACATGGGCATCATTCCTGCTGTTTATGGTTGACTTGGCTTTGTGTTTAGATTTGGATTTTAAGTGATTTCATTAGGTAAACTATTTTCTTTTTATAGTAAGTATTTTTTGCATTGTGTTTGTAAATTTAAGGTTGAAAAGTGTAAATTTAAGGCATTCATCTTGAATGCCATCACATGGCATGTACAGGACAACCTCAAGATCAGACCCAGTCAGCATGGCTTTATGAAAGGCAAGTCCTGTTTGACCAACCTGATCTCTGTTTATGAGACGTGACCTGCTTAACGGATGAGGGAAAGGCTGTGGGTATTGTCTCCCTAGACTTCAGTAAGGCTGTTGCCATTGTTTCCCACAGCATTCTCCTGGAGGAAATGGCTGTTCATGGCCATAGGATAGGCATGTGCTTTGCTGGGTAAAAACTGCCTGGCTGGCCAGGCCCAGAGAGTGGTGGCGATTGGAGTTACATCCAGCTGGTGACATATCCCAGTGGTGTCCCCAGAGCTTAGTACTGGGACAAGCCCTGTTTAATACCTTCATCAAGGGTGTGGATGAGGGGATGGAGTGCACCCTCAGTAAGTTTGCCGCTGACACCATGCTGGGCAGGCATGTTGATCTGCTGGAGGGTAGGAAGCCTCTACAGAAGGATCTGGAGAGGCTGGATCAATGGGCTGACACGTAATGGTCTGAGGTTCAACAAGGCCAAGTGCCAGGTCCTGCACTTGAGTCACATCAACCCCAGGCAGTGCCATAGGCTGGGGCAAAGTGCCTGGAAAGCTGCCCAGCAGAAAAGGACCTGGGGGTGCTGGTTGACAGCAGCTGAACATGAGCCAGGAGTGAGCCCAGGTGGCCAAAAAGGCCAATGGCATCCGGGCCTATGTCAGCAATAGTGTGGCCAGCAGGATGAGGACAGTGATTGTCCCCCTGCACTCGGCACTGGTGAAGTCACACCTCAAATCCTGTGTACAAGAAACACATCAAGGTCTGGAGTAAGTCCAGAGAAGGACAGTGAAGCTGGTGAAGGGTCTGGAGTGTATGAGGAGTGGCTGAGGGAGCTGGGGGTGTCTCGTCTTGAGAAAAGGAACCTGAGGGGAGACTTTATTTCTCTCTACAGCTACCTGAAAGGAGGTTGTGTGCAGGTGGGGGTGTCTTGGGATGACTTTATGATGTTGCATCCCATATCACCCAGAAATGAATCCTGTGCCTTTCTGTGCCTTTAAACTGAGCCTAAGAGGGGAGGGAAAAAAACTAAGCGAACTTTTCAAAACAGTTTGTGCTTCAAGGACATGGAGATAGCTGCTGCTGCTGAGGAGCGAAGGAAGCACCCTTTGTGCTTTTCTCAGCTTTTCGGCTGTTTCTCCGGAGAGAGATGGGGAGCTAAGTTTTTTTTCTGGGACTTCGGCTTTTCCCTTTTTCTCTTCTGGACTGTTTCAACAACATCAGAACACCAGAACTCATTGGGAAAACTTTCCACCTTAGGCCCAGAGGGGGCCCAGGCTGACCCAGCTCCGAGGAGGAGAGAGACCACACCCACAGACAGGACCTTAAATCTGCCTGGGTTTCTCTCCACAGTGAGAGGTTTTATTATTTAGCACTATTATTCTTTTCCTGTGTGTTTGTTAGATAAATAGTTTTTTTCCCTTTTCACTTTCCTACAAGGAATTTCTTCCCGAACCTGGTGAGGGAGGGGTGGCTGCAACCTGCCTTCTAAGAGAGGATGTTCAAATTTGGATGTTTCTCTGAATTTTATATCAGACAGGGACAGGAGGTTAGTCTCTTCTCCAGGTAACGAGTGACAAGACAAGAGGAGACACCCTCAAGTTTTGCTGGAGAAGGTTTAGATTGGATATTAGGAAAAATTTCTTCACCAAAAGATTTGTCAAACATTGAAATAGGCTGCCCGGGGAAATGTTTGCTTCACCATCCCTGGAGGTATTTAAAAGATGTGTGGATGTGGCACTTTGAGACGTGGTCGGCTTGGTAGTATTAATGGTTGGATTTGATGATCTTAAAGGTCTTTTCCAACCTAAACAATTCTATTCTGTTAAAATGAAATGTTTGTAATGGCAAGCATTCTGGATAGGTAGCCTGTGCTGTCTTTTTCTGGCAAGCATATGATGTCATGAAATTATTTTACTATAAAGTATTCTGTAACATACTGTACATTACTGAAAACAGCTTTACTGGTGGTATAGAGAATTACTTCAGCAAATTATTTTTAAAGCCTTTTTCACTTCTTCACAGCATATATTCTTTTCTGTCATTTTAGAGGAATTCTGTTGTCTCGCTCTGCTGTTCTGAAGGCATTTGTCTCTGTTACCAAAATTAATTGATCTGACAGGGGTCAGAGGAAATATCTGTTGGTTGCCTGCATGGTTTTGCTCCATGCCAAGCAATACGTTTGTTATCATTATGAATTCTTACGTAAAATGGATAATAAAGTGCTGGTATGGCTAAGTAATTAATTACTTTCCAGATGCCTACTAAGCACTTAGTTCCTGAAGTCAAATATCAAGGTCCTGAGCTTCTAGATCCTTAAGATCTGTTCCAGGAAGACTAAATTGATTTGTACTTGTAAGTCCTGAGTGACTTCACTGTTGATGTCAGTGATGGAAAGACCTGCAGCTAAACAAACTTGAACTGACCAATATAGTTATAATCAAGATAAATTTACTGGAGGTGGGAGGTGGGAAGAAGAGATTGTGCAGCAGCTGGTTAAATGAAACTATTGTCTGTCCAGTGTTTCTGGCTCTGATTCTAGTCATTGACTTAATTTCTGCTGTTACTCTTCTGTGGCGGTCATGATATCTGCAGTATGTAAAAATTGGTTTCCTTTGTATGGGTTAAAATTTTACTTCAAATAAATTCGTGTCTAAAACTAGAAAGTAAACATTGATGTATCTGATTTTTAATGACTAGCAGCAGTAATCTTGTAAATACGCTATAAAATTACACTGGAACATACATTGAGAGGGATTTAGTGAATCTAGACTTTTTATGGGAAGACTTATGTAAGATACAGGTGGTCATACTGAGAATCAGGAGTTCAGGAAGGATAACTAAGAATAACTTCTGAACAGTAAACACGGATTTTAAATTACCTTTATTTGAATTAAAAGCCTAAAATCATGTGTCTTAAGGCTCCTAGTCTTTAAATGGGGTGAATTTTTGATTCTGATCTGTGTCAGTGAAGTGTTTTATCTTGAAGTCTTGTGGGTAGCACTCCAATTTCCATGTGACTAATAAAATACAGATACTTTGGAGTTTAGTCAGTGAACAAGTATGAATTATTGTTCTGATTTATGTAGTGAAAGAAAAGAAATTGTGGGTTAAAAGGTGGTTAAAAATTTGAGAGTATCTGTTATTAAGAAGTATTGATACTGGAATTTAGGCAAGGGAAGGAAAAAGATGATTAGTCGGGAAGACCGGTTCTGTCATTGCTTATGGGCCTGGGTCATACACGTTTGCCTTGCTGATGCTTTGTTAGCGTGATTAAAAACTTCCAGAGCTCATGACTTCAAAAAATTCATTGTGTGGAAAAAATTAAAACATTCCTTATTGTTGGCTTCAGTGTTATGTTTGGCTTTGAAGAAACTGACTTGTTTTACAGTTTCAGTCAAAGATCAACGCTATCATTTGAGCCTTGACTTTCTCTTCCAGGAGTCTGACAGAGCTGGCGGCATTTTCGTCTGTCAGGCTTTTGTTGTTTAAGATCAGTTCTTTGACTCACTGACACTGTAATGAGGAGTAAACAAGCCCTATTTCTTTGCAACAATTTGTAGTCTGTTTTTAGTGGGTTCTGAATTTAGCAGTGCTGGTTTAACAGTTGTTAAATGGTGTAGCTGTAGTAAACTTCTTTACTAGTGGTAATAACTGAATCAAGGAAATTAGTCTCGCAGCCCCCTGTGGAGAGGTTTGCCTTTGGTCCTGATGGTGTCAGCTTTGGCCCTCCACTGCTTCCTGTCTGCTTGCTTCAGCATACCATCTTCCCAGTTCTCCTCTTGCATTTAACCACTACTCTGTGGTAACAGGATTTCAAGTGTCCTGCTTGGCCTTTTGTCCCAGTGATAAACGTGTTAGATAATTGCAGGACCGCATGTGCTTCTGATCGACTACATGAATGAATGTTCTAATATATGTGGCTTAAAAATATGTCTGTCTGAGAATAGGTAGTCAATTGTACAAGTACAATTTAGAAGACATGGTGCCGCTGAGAAGCAAAAGTTTAAATTTAATGTAATTTGTCTGAATAGAGAATGGAACAGTGATGTCCCTTAAAACCAAGTTAAGAGTCAACGTTTATAAGTACTGATCCTATCTAGCAGGTATATAGATATCTGAAGCCTTCTGGATATCTGATGTTTAAAAGAAGACAGGACTTTGGGTCTTGCAGAACCTTCAATAAAAATAAATCTAAAAAGAGAAAATTATTTAACTCAAGATTCCATTGATTTTAATTTTTATTCTGTGTTCTAACAAAAGAAATGTTATTTTTGTTTCCTTCTTTGTGATTGGTGGCTCTCTATTCACCATGCAACTGATTCTTCATTGATGACATTTTCAGTAGACCTGAAAGTTACGAGAATTAGGTAGCAGGAGTTAGAGGAAAGTTACGTTGGCATAATTATTTAAGGAAATTTGACTCTTGTATTCCAAATTCCATCTGGAATGAGCTAAAGTGTTCTTTCCATGATTTTTCAGTACTTTTATACAGTCATTGATTAATGTTAAAATCTATCACCAACAAGTGAAATTGTGTATTCAGAATATAGAACAGGCTACCTACTTATTTATCTGGAAAATAATAAAATTGCCCTTCACTGGGATTTAAAGTTTTAGATAAGGAAGAAATCTCTTTGGGATGAGCAGAAGAAAAACCTTCTTCCAGGCATCCTAATGTTATATATTGAAGTTGGTCTGAAGTAAATTAACTATGTCTGTTCCTTGATTTGAGGTTCTGTTAAGAATTCCATTCAGACATAAGTTTTCCACTCAGTGAACAAAAAGACAGGAAGGGAAAAGTCTCAGTTTGAAAACACTAAGTCAAGGAAACTCTTTTTGCAGGAATTTAAGTTCCCTTTTTTAATGTTTTGATAGGAAAAAAGCCCTGCCCCACGTGGTTGTGTTGTCTACATAGTGCTGTAGGGACTCCTGTCAGGGACTAGGCGAGCTGGGCTCACTGGTTTAGTCAGCTACCCGAGACTAAGCCCTGAGATCTGCACTCTTAATGCTGACTTTTATGGCACACTANTTTTAGATAAGGAAGAAATCTCTTTGGGATGAGCAGAAGAAAAACCTTCTTCCAGGCATCCTAATGTTATATATTGAAGTTGGTCTGAAGTAAATTAACTATGTCTGTTCCTTGATTTGAGGTTCTGTTAAGAATTCCATTCAGACATGTTTTCCACTCAGTGAACAAAAAGACAGGAAGGGAAAAAGTCTCAGTTTGAAAACACTAAGTCAAGGAAACTCTTGCATGAGGGAATGTTGCCATTGCCAACACTTCATTTTTTTGACTTTTCCCTCAGTTGCTAGAGCAATCCCATTGGTCATGGGAGACGAGGTTCAATGAAGTCCTATTTCACCAAAGAATTATCCTCTACATGTAACTTCTAGATTGCTGCTAGACATTTTGGGTATGACATGTTTATAGTCTCTTGTCTAGTAAAGTTTCCCATTGTAGAAGTTAGAAATTCACCAAGGCTAAAAATGGAATTCAGGGGACCTACCAATGAGTGAATACCGTAATTGTTAGAGAGAAGATTAATTTGCAGCATTTCCCTGTCAGTGTGTATTTTTATCTGAAGTGAGGCAGTGATGAGAGTGTGAGTGGCTGCTCTCAATCAGAGAAGGGATTGGCTTCTCTGCTTTATGTAAGTCCTCAAACCAAGTGCACTTTAGTACAAAGAGGGTACGACTTATTTTTGCCATGTAATGATACGGTTCTTTCCGACTGCAAACTGACTTTATAGATTGAATAAGAGGTACAAT
>VYZQ01057545.1:43773-65119 GCA_013400655.1 Mystacornis crossleyi
AAGCCTGACAGCAAGAAACTGTGAATTATATTTGTGGCAGTCTCTGAAAACTAGTTTTTCAGTCCAAGTACCATGAAGGAGAATCCCCCTCCCTACCCCATCCTAGAAAAGTAATTTTATATTTTGTGTGTATAAAGTTTTAAGAATCGAAGTTTCATATTGTACTGAAGTTTAGGTGTCGCTTGGTAAATCTTTGCTGCAGCATATAATTGAAGATGAGTAAGGCTTAGTGTGGTAGGGGTCCTGGTGTGGAGTTAATTATCGTACAGTTCTGGTGAGAAAGCCCAACATGTATGAAATGTGTCCTTTTTCTTTTTTTATTTGGACTTGTAAGATGTAAAAGTGCTTTTTTAGAACTCTGACCTATTACAAACTATTACCTCACTTTCAGCCAGCTGGATCCTCATTCCACAGTGTTGTAGGCATTATTGTGGCCGTAATGCTTGAGTACAGCTATAGAGTTGAACGTTTCCAGTTAGATATTGTAGGGACACGTTTCTGGACTCGTTTTTATTTCTGTCTAAAGATAATTTATTTTCCAGTCATTCCCTGATTTTTTTCTAAAGGTTCAAGACAGTTTCCTTTAGAATTTCTCTTTTTTTTTCCCTGTTGCACAGAAGAAGTTGCTACATAAGCAATACAGGTATGCCTTTGCTTTCTTGTTGCAGAACTCGTAACTTGATGCTTGCATTACCAAGCCTGAAGTCAAACTCTCAACCTTTTTGGCAATTGGAGAAAAAATTATTTTTAACAGTGCAGGGGTACAGATAGGATAATGCCTCTAGTAAGGGAACATGTTCTGCTGCTATGTTCTTTTGGAACTCCTACACAACCTTTTTTTGTAGAACTTTCCACTGCTGGAGGATATTCCTAAACATAGGAGGTAACTGCACATGTGTTTAGACTGGGTAAGAGCAGACAAGGAGTAGTCTGTGCTTTGTCTTGTGGCAGGCCAACATTTGCATCTAAGTATTTTTTTCATGAATACCAGGGAATACATTGCCTTTCCCTGGAAATTCATGGGAGCTAGCAAAGTGATTCAGGGGCTTTAGGGTTGAGTAAGCTTTGTGAAACAACTTTTTTGTTCTGATTGAATTGCTTTTTGTATCATCTGCAACGATTGTTATACAGGCAAAACTGGAATTGCCATGTGTTTCTTTCCAGTTTATTTTCAAGTAATGCTCTTAAGATGTCCTTGAGTCTTAGGAGAAGAACACAGTGTCCAAGGAGTGAAGGGAGCACTCTGCTGTTCCCTTTTTTCTCAAAAACAGTGTGGCTGCATCTGTAAGGTAAAGACCTCTTTCTTCAGTGAAGACAAAATTTTAACTCTTCAGTGTAAGGATGCATACTCTTGTTGCAGTCCAAACTCTTATGAAGGCAAAATTATTAACCTTACTGAAAGCTTTGTCACAGTATTTTAAATAGCTTTAAGTTCTCTGCCAAATGTGAGAAGTAGGATGGGAAGGGTTGCTTCCCTTATTTTCATGAGGATCAGAAACTTCTAGCTATTCCCCACAAACGTTTCAGAAATTAAGTGTAATTTCAGTCTAGGTCAATGTTGCTTTTTCTTGGCATGAGTACATAATGTTGACTAATACTGTTTTAAAAAGCTGTAAAAAATAGTTTTGAGCTAGTTTTGGTACTATAAAGGTTTCTACTTGATCCTGAATTATATTGAAAATTCAGTAATTGGAACCTTCAGAAACCTGAAAATCTCCACTGCTAGTTATATGCAGTTCTGACATGAATGTAGCAGATAAAGTAGCCACTATAGTAACTCATTTCAAATTATCCAGTGTATAAACACAATGTGCTGTGATGACCACTAGGCACAGAGATATTACAAACTCAAAATGATCTGTAGATCCACTTCAGATATACCAGAAAAAGCTGTTAAGTAGTTAGAGCATTCCAGCGTCCATCTCTCTCCCTCTTTCCTGTTTTCTTTGACTGGGGCCAAGTCTCTAAACCAGTATTGCAGCAGCAGTTTTGGACCTCATGTCCTACTGAATTATGCCTATATTCAGATATTGTCATAAAAACCTTCATATTAAGAGAGCTTTAGTTAATCCTCACAAAAATCTCTTAGCCCAGTTGCAAATCAGTTCTCCTGGACAACGTACTAGGAAGGAGGATTTTTTTCAGCCTGTCCAGGGCATTTAATTTACCTTCTTAAAAACAAACATCCCCAGCCGTGCCCCTGTGTTTGTCTCTACTGAATGGGTAAGTATAATTTAGGAGGATTTAAGATGATAACTCTACCTTATGGAGCAGGGATTAGGACAAAGGCTTCATTTTGACTGGAGCAGAAAAAGTTAACATCAGAAACAGTTTCTCTCATCATCACCTAGTACAGTTTATCTTAATATTTTTTTCCTACTCAGAAATGAGGATACTGCTACAGCTACTTAAACAGTTTATCAATTACTTGGTGCTACATTTCTCAAATATTTTTGCAGATAATACTTTTTATGCCTGCGTGAAAGCATGTCAACTTTTACTGTCACTATAAAAAGCACTTGTCTGACCTATGCTAAAGTACCAGAAAAGGGATGAATAACTGCAGCACTTTTTCTGTTACAATGCCAGAGTCTTAACTAAATCTGGTCTTCAGGTTATGAGATACTTTAAATGTACAATCTAGGATCATTAACAGCTTTTCAGGTCAGATCACAAGGTCTCTTGGGATATTAATCTGTTTTTTAAAGACTAGTACAACAAAATATTCTGAAGTTCAGGCAGGGGATGTATATATACATGCCTGGTATTTTTAACTGATCATTTCAATAGGCCATTTCAGGGCTTGACATTTGGAATATGGGATGATGGGTAGGGAAGGGAAGTTTCCCAAACTGAAAAAATAAACATTTTGGACCATTCTTTAATGTTCCGTTTGAAAACTATATCACAAGAAAAATGGATAGGGATTCTTTCTCCCTTATGCCTTCAGGGAATGAGTAGTATTTAGAATCTCTGGCTGAAATGCAAGCCTTTTTACCATGTAAATTTTTAATATTAACTCATTGACATGCTTTTTACATCTGAGGACTGAAAATGGATCTTAATGTTTAAGTTGTGGAATGGTATATTTCTTAAATGAAGGGGGAGCATTTAAAAAAAATTAGATTAGAATACCAGCATTAGTGAGCTTAAGGAATTTTAGTATGTAATAGCAAAGTATAGCAAAGTATTTGATTAAAAAATTAATCTTGAATTGCTAGTCTGTAACTAGGTGCATTCTAATTTAGCAGGTGAATATTCTTTACTTATCGATATATGATGGGCTTTTTGCAAATAGAAACCTTTATCTGAGTCCCACGTGTTGCTTGTACTGATGGGATGTATGCTTACAGCAGCTTACTGCTGCTTTAAAATGTATAAAATGTTTTGAGTGTTTGCTCATAACTCTTTTTAACCTCCACTTGTTAAATTGTCAGACATTGGTATTTTATCAGTCCGCAATGTAAGTTTAAACTAATGTTCTTAGGAATCCAACTTGTACACACACTGTTTAAAAACCCTCAGGGACAGTTTACACACTATCCTCACTCAATTCAGGTACTTGTACTCTCTTCTTAAACCTAGCAGTGACTTGTATTTTGTTTTGCTTTTCTTTTGACGTGCTGATAGCACATCCTTGATGAATGTCAACTTAAAACTCAGTTCAGGTATCCAGGTATAACTCAGCCAAACGGATTTTAAAGCTGCATATTTACTCTCCAGCACACAGTGCCTCAGACACTTATAGTGGCATTCTGTATATTCAGTTATTACTACTGAGCAGATCGCGTGGGGGTTCCTGGTATGTATTGTAAGAAATTCTTATGTATATTATATAATATGTATTATATTATATACATATATAGTATATATGTTATCTTAAACTTATATATTTTAAAATGCCACTACTAGCCAGCGCAGCTAAAAATGGAATACATTCCCAGCTGCTTCTGTTAACAGCAGAGGCAGCTTCTTAACGTGGCTCTTGCTTCTCTCTCACCATAACTACTTCTAACCTCAAGCACGGGTCCTTGGCTGTCTGACCTCTACACTCTAGTTATGCAATGTCCTTAGAGAATTCTGTGCACTGGCCACTGTGATGGAAACCAATGGGCCGGGAGTGCTTTGAGTTTATTAGTAATTGTTCTGCCAAAGTTGGTGTTTGTATGACAAGCGTGTAAACCTGTCAGATAATCAGCAGAGGTCCAGGCTGTCCATAATCACTTCCACCTCCTGGGTAGGACCAGACCTCACAAGGTGCCTCCTAGGAGTGCTATTCACCGAACACCTGCAGTGCCAGGCCTCTTGTGCTGCACTCACCCGGAGGCCAAGCCTGAAACTAAAGTCTGCTGTTCTACCTTCATGGTGATCCGTTGGCAGTCGCAAGTCAGCAACACCTCTGCTTTATTATTTGACACTTTACATCTTAAAAGTCTTCTCTTTCTATTTATGTAACCCATAGTCTTTGAAGAGTATGGAAAATGGCATTTCTCTCTGACCTCTAGAAGTTCAAGTGTCATGGGAAAAAAAAACAGGAACCCCCCCTTTACTCTTATGGACCTCATTTCAATATACTGTTTACAGTTTGACGGAATTGTATAATTTAATATTTCTCTTGTACTGTAGTTTATATTTATTTACAGATTTTTTTTTGTACTGTGTGATTTGAATTTTTTGTTCCTTGCTATGATCAATGTTTTATGTAGTAGAGCACTTATGATCACAAATTAAGGTTTTTGGTTTGATTGCACTACATTAATTTTTTTAATGCAGTTCTGATTTTTTGACTGGACTAAATAAGCTGTGTCTTAATGTATGTGATAAGTACTTTTAAATTTTTATTTCATGTGGTCCATTTATTTTTTGCATTGTATGTCAAAGCGCTAATTCTCTTGTTGTGCATGTGTAAGATTTAATGGCTCCATTGTATTATTTGACCATGTCATTTTGGAAACACATTCCCAGCTGTAACGTTGTGTATGGTAGTTTTCACTGGATGCTAGACTTTTCAAAACCACTATTCTTCTAATAAATTTTGTTGTGAAAAACTTCGAGGGATTCCAATTCTGTTGTTTCTAACGTGCTTTCTAAATGCCTTTACTGGTAGCCCAAGGATATGAGATGCAAACTAACATAAATGGGGAGAAGCAGGGGAGGAAGTGAAAATAGAAGGTAAAGCAATTTCTGGCTGAAGGATTGAGCTTTGGAATCTCCATACTCTGCTGGGTTCTTGTCCTAAATAGGATTGACGATAAAGCTGCTTTAGCAGCTGGGTAGGGAATCCATGTGAAAGCTGAAACGCTGTCTCATAGCAGCCCAGTCTCATGAACTCCCCTACTCTAATTTGCGCTTCCCTACTCGCCACCTTAATTTCTGTAATGGTAAATAATTTATCCAGTGAAGAACAAAGTCTCTCAGGAGGGAAAATAAAAGGTGATGGGTGATGTAGTGATGTTCACCGAGCACTTAGTAATGAGCCAAGGTAGGCACGGAGGTGGTGAAAGTGTGGCTGGAGCCCCGTGTGGGTCAGTTTTGGGCTGTGGGGTGGCAGCGGGCAGAGCACTGGTTTGGGCAGAGGGGCTGTGTACTGGAGCACATGTCACCAGGCAGAGGCACACTGCTTAGCTAGCTGCTCACCAAGGCACTGATGTTGCTTTTACTTTCTCTGCAGCTTTGTTTTCTTTGCTCTTCCTCCACAGAGGGGGCAGGTCCCCAGCTCCCATTAGCACATCTTGCTGTCCCCCTGCACAGGGGCACAAGGCAAATCCAGCAGTGACACCACACTGCAGCCGGCCCTTCTCCAAGATCCATGTTTACTTTCTCGTGACTGTACTTTGGGTTGAACTAGTTTTGATGTTATGCATTATTGATACTGAAATGCTGAATACTAAAAAGTAGGTTACAGTAAGTGGTGTGTAATGGAACCCACGTGAGTTTAGGCATTTCTGCTAACCTTTGTGTTCAGTTCTAGCATGATTTTGAGAGTGATGCATAGGGATTTCCTAGTTTCAGGAAAATTCATAATGCTGCACAATGTCTAGCCCAAGTTTCTTTTCTCCTGAGAAATTGCCTTTCTTAGCACGTGGTATTGAAAAGAAGGTATTTAGGGTGTGCATTTTTCAGTGTCTTTTTTGTTTTTTAAGATCGTTAAATAACTGTTACATTACAAACTAGTTGTTATATTCCTTGTGTACTAATACTGGTATTAAAAACAAAAAGCAAAATGGTAATTGGGTGTTGTCATTGGTTTAGCTTTACCAGGCAAATATCTCTTAAATAAAAAACTTGGTTTAACTAGAGACTACATCTTACACTTACTCAGGAATAGTGAGTTTTTATGTGTAAATAGCTTGAAAGCCTTGTGCAGTACACTATCATTTATCATATTTTTTTTCTGTATGTCTGAATACATCTGTCAAATCTATGAAAATAGCCTTTGAAAGTGATGAACCATATTCCCATCTGCCATTCTTTAGGATGCATTACACTGTGCAGGCTTGTCCCAGAACATTTTTAATTGACACTTTTAGTCCTGCGATTATCACAAATACCAAGTTTTTCTGCTTTTTCTGAAGGACTTACTGATGGTCTCGCACTAAGATGAAATTGTTCAAACTTAAAGGAACACAATCTTGATTTCTTCTTTTAAAGCTGTTTCCTGTATCATGACAAGATTGCACAAGATGTTGCACCCAGACCCAGAAAGAAGCTTCCATGCTGTTGTCTCTTATAAAAGTAGAAAAGAAACACAATTTGCCCTGTTAGGCAGCTTTAAAAGTCACCTGCTAATTTCCTTCAGCTTGTTTGGAGTCAGGGTTTTGAGCTGCTCAGTCTGTTATTGAAAGAGGCAGCTGCCTCTTTGGAAGCTGCAGGAGCGTATCTGGTCACCTTTTGAAGTAACAGATCCTTTGTAGAGTAGCCTTGGACTGTACCCCCACATACACCTGGGTCACTTGCTGCAGTGCAGTTACTGCCTCAGGTGTGAAATGAGAGACTCTGCTCATTGCTCCTCTGTGGAACTGAGCTGCTGGGAGGGGAAGAGCCAGGGAGCTTCAGCTTCAAGTGCACCTGCGAGTTTTGGCATTTAAAAGGAGGCACTTCCCTGAGCTCAGCATGGAGGATCTGAAAGCTGGAAATTAACTTAAGTTTTTTGAGTGAAGCTGGTTTAATTAAGGGAATTCCTGAGCATCACAGTTTCATCTTCCCATGTAACCAAAGCTGAGCCCTTGTGTCATGGCTCCGCAGAGTCAGACAGCAGCAGTGCAGAGCTTGCTCGGGTGTCTGCAGTAAGGCTGATCATCAGTGGCTTTCCTTCCTGAGCATGCTGAGCTCTCTAATTTCCTAGAGGCATAACAAAAGTGGGTCTGGGGGAGGGGGAAAATTTAAATCCTGATTCAGGAAGATAGTTCAGCAAATCACTATTTTCTTAATCTGCAAACTCTGCTCTGGCAGAGGCCCAAACAAGGGTACTGGCTGAATGGAGGTTTTAACTGGACGTGAGTAGCAGGTTCTTGGACCTGTTTAGGGTTGTGATTCCTGTACAGAGGAACAGAGCTACAGATGAAAAGCAATTTCAGAAAACTGATCTTGAAGTGTTAGGGCCAATCTAGGATTATGGACTTTGTTACAATGAAGATGGGAAAGAGATTAAAGAGAAAGGTGATTTTATTAATGTAGTTACTGTTAAAATACTTTAATAGATGTTACAATGCTGGAAGGATCCCAGTTTGTGAGAGTGCTGTTTCCCCTGATCTGGTACATTTGATGCAGACTCTGCAACTTGAAATCCAAGGTGTTCTCCGCTGTCTAGTAGGAAAATCAAAAGAAATGTCAATGACTTCACACCTATGAATTATGAATTAATTAAGTTCCTTCTTACCCACCTACTTGAAAATCACAGACAACACAATCTTTAAAAGCTCTCTTTTGGTAACGTGAAGAGGGAACACAAAACAATTGCATCTTGTTTTTACAGTTAACTTTGAACATATCAAAATTGCAGATCACATTTGAAATAAAACTTCTAAAAATCTTATCTTGCTGCCTCCTCCTTTGCAGGTGTCTCACAGCTCTGCAGGAGTCTGTTCCCTACACACTTAACTAAAAGGCAGATTATTGTATGAGATGGCTACAGCTCAGATTTCCAGGAATTGTTTAAAAGCTCAACTAAAATTAGAAGCGCTTAAGGTATACTACAGAGCATAGAAATAAAAGCACTGCTGCCTGAACATACAAAAGTTGCCTGTATGAAAATACAGCTGCATCCCCCTAAGAAGCTGACTGGAGTCCTGGGCCATAACCTACCTAGGCCTCACACTAACACCGTGAGGGATGGGGCAGAGGCTTCAGCTGTCGCCTGTACCCGAGCCTGCAGTGGATCTGTCCATGTGTGGCTCCTGCCTTGTCTCCCTGGCTGTGGTTTCCAGGGCTGGCTGGGTCACAGCTTGCTTGCCTACTTTTGCTGGGCTCCTGCTCCGGGTGCCGATCAGCCAGCCGTGTACTGACAGGAGAAGTGGTCTGTCTGTACAGGATTATCAGCAAACTGCCTGTAAAAATTAAAGTGCTAAATAGGTTACACCTGCTAAGGCTTGGAAGTTTGTTTTTTGCTTACGTGCACCAAGATCCTGTTGTCGCAAGTCCCAGATGCCTCCTGCCCAGCTAATAAAGTGTAGGGCTTGCTTAACTCGTTTTGGAATGACATTCCTAACTTTGAAAGGGGCTTTTATGGTTTCTTTTTTTAAAGCCAAGCCTTTGACTGTGCTTTTTTTCTCCCTGAGCTTTAGAGGAAGGCCCTGACACTAATTGTTCAGTTACTCTGGGACTGCAGGGAAAACCTGACACCAGGAGAAGCTGAACAGCTTCCCTGCGCATGTGAAGGGGTTTTTCATACACACAGCCAATGTTTGTGCTGGGTCCCTTGCTACAATCTAAGCCTGAGGTGGTTGCTTGGAGGATTCACTGATTTCCACCACGTTCCCCTTTCAGGTGAAGGTGGTAGTATAGTTTTTCTTGCTTTCAGGTGCATTGTGATCACACATTGTATCTTCCTCAGATTTCTTTCAGGCCTTTAAAGCAACTAGCTGCATGTGAGGTGTTATTAGGGGTTTAAAACAAACTATTTGACTTTGAAAGGAGACTGTAAGAAAAGACCCAGTAGGATTCTGTTTTTGCATAAGAAGCTATCATAGCAAATATACTCTGTTTGTGCAGAAATACAAGTTTCTTTCTTGTTTCTATCCATCAAACATCAGCTCAAGGCATGAAAGCTAAATAAGCTTATTTGGTACCTGAAGTGTGGTTGTTAATCACCAAGTTCTGGTCGGACTATGGTGGCAGCTGCCTGACCTCACTGCTCACTAGAGGTCCATCTAGCTGTAATTCAGTGAGCTTTGCTGCTCATGCACAAAAACAAGTAGACTTTTGCTCCTATTTCAGGCCCTGTATTGACTTTTCTCTAACAGACACAAGTGTGTATGGTAAGGGTGACTGCTCATCTGCTCTTTAATTGTAGCCACCTTGCCCATACCTGTCCTTATGTTGGTGCCTTTAATTTTGTTTGAGTGTAGACTGGATTGCTAATTGATAGAAGGAAAAATAGCATAACTCTGGATTTAAAAGAAATATGCTTTGCACCCATTTAATCATATTATTAAATTAGGAATAATTGTTTCATAATATGATGTAATATTGTAATATAATAGAATAATAGTTATAAAGCTTAAAATCAAAGTGACAAAGGTAGTAGCTTAGTGCTGACAAAGAGCAGATTGATGGGGTTTGGGTTTTGGCTTTTTCATCTGTTCTTTTATAGCTCATGAGTTAAAAAACGGACTTTTATTGCAAGATTTAGAAGAGTCGCACGGCGTCAGCAGGACAACAGGGGTTTTGGCCCTCAGCCTTCCGTGGGTCAGAATCCCATGATGTGCATTGTTGGGCCTCCGGTGTCACCGTCTGAATATCTGAGTTGCTGCAAGGAGGATTTTTCAGAGGTGGTTTAGCTGTGATTTCTGGATATGGTCCCGTTCTGTATTTCTCTGGTCATAAAAAGCACAGTGCAAATGCCAACATCCCATTAGCACTGTTTGTCTCGTTACAACTGCGTGGTTAAGTGTGAGTTCATTTCTGTAAGCTCTCAGGGTTTGCATAGTGCACTTACTGTTAATAAGAAAAAAAACGGTCTGTGGTAGAGGAGATCTGTGATTGCTTGATGGGCAGCATGTGCTAATGGGTCATCATGGCTTTGGCTTTCTCTGCGAAGGTTAGGGACTCATTTTCCTGCTGGTGGGACCAGGAAAGCACAGAAGTCAGAGGGAGGCAATCAGTGAAGGCATCTCTGGGGGATCTGCAGGGCTGTGATGCTCACTCCTTCCTCGCTGCACGTGAGGAGTGATGAGTCAGTCACTTCTGCTTTTTCCAAAGGATCTGTTCCTTTGCAGGCATAAGCTGTTGTTAGCGATTTTTTTCATTTTGTTTTTCCTTTTATGACAAACCAGAAATTGATGGGTTTTGTCACCAGTATAAAGAAACAAACAATACCCATCATTATGCTGTGGAGAGGAAAGTCGCACAGAGATAAAGTACATTTCAACTGCAGCATCCATTTGTAAAGGGTAAAATGCCAACTGAGGAGGCTTTAAATATGGTGAATACCCCTAAAGTAAACTGGGTATATTAGTAGTGGTGGAATGTTACATACTAAGCAAGGTGTAGTTCCCTTCCTCAATTTAGCACATAGCTGCACAAATATTGTCTGTGTCGGGAAGATGCAACCTTTCTTAGTGGACATATACCAGGGTCAGATGTGGTTTGGATTTGTTAGTCTTCCTCTAGCTTTGAGATGTGTGACAATATAAACAAAGGAGGAAAATAATTGTGGGCCAGGATATCAAGGTGAATTTTTAAAGGAAGAATAGTCTCTCTTAAGAGAGGGAGGAAGGACAATAGTGTGTAATGACAAGGGTTAAAAAAAAAAAAGATGATGTGAGGGATGTGCAGAAATGGAAGGATGAGAGGTTTGAGCTGAGGGGAAGGGTGTGCATTAGCGCAGAGGAAATCTCTTCTCACTGGTATGCATAGAGACATTTCCTGCCTTATGTTTTGGTTTCTTAATAGTTATCTGACTATAAAATTAACCTACATCATTTAATGGTAGTTGAATGGCAGCTAAATTAACCCACTTTCAAAATAGAGCTTACCTAGTGCGTCAGCTCTGAGACAGCCTCGTCCCCAGGCATCTAGGGCTGCAATCCACTTCTCTGCCTTAACCTATTTCCCAAGCAGCCAGCCAAAGTGGTGCATCAGAAACAGGGTTTGCTGCTCAGCCCAGCAGCTGACAGAGAGTACGGACATGTATCAAACTACTAATTCATATTTCACCTGGCATTTCCATGCAAGGAGGGGTGGTGTCGGCACGTGGGGAGTGCTGCCGTTAGGAGTTGCGATACTGTTTCTATTAACAACGTGGCCTTGATGATCTGAGGCCCAATTATCCGAATCTCCAGGTTATCTGAAATGGGGTCATATCCCCCAACGTCTGTTAATTACACCCAGGATACCCTCTCCTCTCCAGATGTCTCCGCTGGCCCCTCCCAAGCTTTGGCGACCGGCTGTGCTGTGTGGTTAGCTCTAGTGAGCGCTCTACCTAGCTGCTGCATTTGGTTTTTCATATCCATATTGGAAAGAAACCCCAACCTAGATAATTGCAGAATTTGAAATCCTTGCAGACTTCTAGAAGTAGGCAGTGGCTGTGCATGGCAACATGCCTGTTGGAGCTGGGACCAGGAAAGTCTTAGGGGAGGGTGTCCAATGCATTTGGGTTTTCTTCCACCTTTCAGTGTACGTTCAGCTTAGGAGGGGAAGGTGGAATTTCTCACAGCACAGCTTATCCTTCTCACAAGCCCTCATTTACTGCAGATGAGGGCACCTTCAGTGGGAGTTTGCTAGTTGTTGAACCTGTGCAGTTGCAGTGACTCCAGCTGACCTGTGTGTGCATGTCCGAAGGTTGGGGAGGGAGAGCTTTGTCTCCAGTGTGCTGCGGGACAGACAGGAACTGACAGCGATGGACTGAGAGCAGGGGAGAGGCCGTACACCTGCCTCACCTTGGGTCCAGAGCCAGTATGCCTTCCCAACTCGTATCTGGGACTGTGAAAGATAGTGAGGGAATCCCTCCCTACTCCACAGTCCCTGTGGTTCATTCTCCCTTCTCTTAACTGGGTGCTGCTTTTTTTAAAACATGCAAAGCTGTGAAAATCATTGTAAGAACTTTTTTTTTTTTGCCCTGCATGCTTTTGTTATCTGTCTTCTGGTGCTGTCTGTTTTTCTATCTATTCTGGTCTTCGGGTGCTATCTGTCCTTTTGGAGCACCTAGCTCAGGGAAGATTCTGGGTACTAACTCAGAAACAGTCATGGTAATTTTTTTTTTTCCTTAAAGGGAAGATCCCAAATGATCTTGGTAATTAGAAAAAGTAGCAAGGACAATTCTGGAAAGGGTTTGAAAGTTGGTATGTAGAACAGTATTTCCAACATGTTAAATTTCCCTTGGTTTTAAAGCAATAGCTCAGTGGTAAAATTTTTAATTAGTCTTTAAATATTATATTAGAAGTATCACAGTGATGATAAACTACTATAGAATACGGTTGGGTTTTGGGGAAGGTGGGAGTCGAGGAAGTTATGACAGGAATATAGAAAAGCAGAACTTATTTGAGGCTGCTATTGGTTTTTTTTTTTAAATGTAAAACCAACAGGTTTGTTTGATTTCTATTTGGTTACAGGTGGGGAGAAGTGATTTTTAATGTTTAACTAGTTTAAAAAATAAACAAAAGACACTGCTCTGAAGGGTTAAAAGTCTGACTCTATAATGGATGTCTGTTATTCGTCCAGTCAGTTGGCTGATTGTACAACCTGGATACGTTGATGAATACATGCAGCTGACAAAAAAACCCAGCCAAACAAAACCCATCTATAACTTGTTTCTTCCTGCTTTTCAGTTGAAATACAAGCTCAGTTCATCCCCATGTGCGTCACCAAGGACGGAGTAAATTCAGGGGCCTTGAGAACCCGGCAGCATTATTTCCATAGTTATTTTGGCTGTGCTTTGAACAACTTCAGCTTTTAATTTAGAGAAGGAGAGTGCTTTTTCTCCTTCCTAGCTGTTATGTGGAGCCACAGCTCTTTGCATGCTGCTTTTCTATTTTTTTTCAGTGCAGTGAGAGAGAATTACTGTAGCACCCACAGAGGTGTGAAGGGACTCATTCATCCGTGTGGGGAGTGTTAGGTGCCAGGCATATTTCTGAGGATTGAAATGCAGGCATTTAAACTGGTGCATCCAGTGTCAGCCTTTAACTGGGGCTTTGAAAGATGAGCTCCAGCAAATCTTGCTTCAGTGGCTTACGCTATTCATGCCCACGGCTGATTTGCCCATCCCCTGCAAGGGATTGCCGCATCCGTTCTGCCAGCAGAAGGATGTGTGTCCTGCACCTCTCAAGGCACGAGGTCTGTGCTGCAGCTATGAGTGGAGATGGGTTTCAGCATGGTCAGACAGTCCCATGCCTTTCTCAGCGTGTTTGTTTTTGCACGGCCGTTCCAGCAAGCTGAACTGGGACTGGCAGAGAACCCAGATCCCCCTTCTGCTGGGTAAGATCTCTGCATGCAGCCCTCCAGCACAGGCAAAGCAAGCCTGTCCTTGGGAACCCATAGCACAGCCGCTCCAAGCACACACTTAGCACACAGGATTCACTGCACCCCTGGGGCTGGGGTCAGCTCACCTGACTGCCAGCAGTGAGCAAGTTCCTTTTAAGAGGCTGCTCTTCCTTTGCAACCCCTCAAAATGGCATTTCCACTTGCCCTGAAAAATTAATTAAGTGGTTGAAACCAGCAGGGCTGGAGGTGCCATGCAAGGGCAGTGAGACGCTGCCTCAGACCTTGGGCTCACAGAGGGCATGGTCAGTGCTTTGAGTTCAGCTGATGGAGGGCATTGCTCGCCAGTTAGTCTTTCTTCTTAGTCATCCACGTTTCTCAAATCTCTGCTTTTAGTCAGGTTTCCAAGACACCCTTCAGCTTGGTGGGGTACTCAAATGGTACCTCTGTTTTAGAGTGGTGCAAGGCAGCTCTCTGCCGACTGGCGCAGAGTCAGCTGTGTGGCAGCAGGAGAGGGAGGGGAAAGGTCATCCCTGTAAAAACACTGAATTGGATTTTATAAGTTTATAGCTATGTTTTGTTTCTTTTACAGAACTATAATCCTGGTGCTTAAAGTGGTCTGAAAGGAACAGAAACACTTAGCCTTGAACTTTTGTTCTGCTGCTGCTTCTTGTGCCTCTGAGGTACAAAACATACCTGTAAACTTATAATCAATCAAACTGATGTTCAAGGGCTAAAAAAGAAATCCAAAAAGGGTACAGGCGTCATGTTCAATAGTGAGAAACTTGGGGTGGGCAAACCAGAAGATTGCAGTTGGCAATTGACAGGTTTTCGGAGACCAGCTTCCCAGGTAGGTTGGTATAAACCAGCTGACTTCTTTCTCCCTTTCTTTCTTCCCCTTTTGCTGCCCCCTCCTCGCCCCAAATACACTCTAGAGCCAGAGGCAGGCTAGGCTGCCTCTAAAACTCTCTTTTTATGGCATTCACAAGCAGAGCAAGCACAGTATCACCCTGGTACAGCAGGAAGGAAGAGATATGACATCCCCACCAGTGGGCTGGGGGCACTGCAGGACCTGGGAAAAGCTCCTCAGGCTGTGTAGGGGCAAACACAGATAACTTGTCCCTTCTTCCCCATACTGTAAATCCTCTATCTGTGCAGTCTGTAGGTGTTATGGACTGACAAACCTCTGCCTTCCCCCAGCCCCTTCATCCCCAACCGCGTGGCCTTTGTTGGAAGCCCCAGGTCCCTTCCAGCAAGAGCTGGGGGAGGGTTGACTTCAAACTCCACTAAACAGTAGAGGCACAATGCAAACAAATGTATTGCAGCACGCAGCTATGCAAATAGCTTCAGAGCACAGCACGTTTTCCCCAGCATTAATTGCTGCACCGCCAGGGTTGCGTAGCAACAGCTCCGCTTGTGCCTCTGACAGCTCCTGCCCCTTGATGCTTCTGACACCTTCTGTGGCAGGCAGGGAAGGGGAAGAGAACAGGGCTGCCCTGGGAAATCTAGAAGGGCTGGGAGGTAATGAGAGGCTCTGGTGATAAGATGCACTTGGGACACTGGGGTTGTCTTCTGCTGGCCCAGGGCAATGTGTGCAGTGGGGCTGGAAGGAGGTTGTTGAGGCACAGGAACAGAGGGGATCCAGCAGCCACAGCCTTGTGTAGGCAGCATTCGAGGCTGGCAGGCAGAAAGGGCAGACCTGCCATCTCCCAGGCTCTGCAGGAAAGCTCATGGGGTGGGCTGTCTCTCCCATTGCTGTGAATCCTTCTGGGGACTCCATACAGGTTTGTGACGGCACTTCCAGCTTGGCTAGAGGCATAGAGGGTCCCCAGATAGTTGCCTCTCACTGGTCATGAATCTCCTTTAGGCTTGTGGCTTTTTCCAGCCCTTGAGGGAGATGGCTCATTCCTCATGCACACTCAAACCTAAGAGAAGCCTGGGCCAAGCCCTATGGGAAGGAGTGAGTACAGGCACCAAGTAGAAGGCTGTAGGTGGGATGGGCAGTCCTGGGCTCCCTCACTGGTCTGTCCAGCCCAGCAGCTTCTGTGGGGCTGGCCTGTGTCTCCCAAAAGGCAGGACTCTGCCTGCCTGCCTCTTCAGAGGCAGGACTGGCTGCCTCCTGAGAATTATTTTTCCTCCTGTTTAAAACCATGTTCCCAACTCGCATCCTCTGTGTTTACTAGTCTTCAGCTCCTGCTATGCTTTTGCCAGGTTAAGGAACTTGTTTGCACCCGGCACCTTGTCCTGGGAAGACACTTCAGCTCTGCAGTCAGCTTACCTCTCCTTTATTCTGATAAAGCCACATAAAAAAGTTTCTCTGCAACAGTTTGCACTGTCCACAAGCAACTCTGCCTGAAAATGTGGGGCACTGGATATAAGTCTACTCTTATATATGAGCTGGAAACAAGCTCTTCTCCAAAACTGCCTTAAGTAGGGAGCATGTGGGCAATCCTGCGTCCATTGGCTGCCTTGCAAGAGAATGCCCATGGGCATGTTTTATATAATAGTGATAGCCAGAACAGACACGAGTAGTGGGAAATGTTGGATAGGTACCAAGGCACACAGATTAGCAGGCCCCAGGGAGAACAGAACTCTGTGTGTCTGGGAGATCTGGGGATGCAGAGGCACAGGCTGCAGCTCAGCTCCCTTGGGGGTACAGGGAGCGGAAGGACAGAGCTGGGACCCAGCCTCGCTCAGAGCCTGACTGCAGGTGGCAGGGAAAGCTCTGCCCCAAGATTATCTCGAGACACCCAGAAAAAGGCAATGCAGCTGCAGTACCCAAACAGGGATGGACTGGTGAAGGAGCAGATGAGTTTAAGGTGAGAAGTGCCACCTATCTTTGAGTTGAAGTGGCACGACACCAGAGAACTCTGAACACAATGTACCAGGTGAACTGTGTCCCTGAGTGTGAGATGGGTCTTCTTAGTAGAAAGGGCATCAAAACTGAATGGATTTATTTCCTTTATCAAGCAGGAAGAATATTTATCTCTATTTTTTAAATTTACAGCTTGACAAACTCTGTGTATCTCTGATTGTCTCCTTGGAGTACAGTAGGGCAAATAAGGTGACAATGAGCACGAAGGTCTCGGTCACACTTCAGAGGAAGAAACTAGGTGAAAGGCAAGGCAGAAATGCCACTGGAACCTTCAGGATCAGGGAGCCCAGGTCCTCTCTGCCATGCAAACAGGACATGAGCCTTCTTCTAGTCCCACGTACTCGTGCGAAGCAGGCATGACCTGCAGCTGGCTGTGTCTGGCATCACGGCTGCAAGGCAAGAAAGGATAGTGCCTGGCCACTTTGGTCCCTTCTCCCAGACCAGGGGCTCTGTACACAGGCTTTCAACCTCTTCCTCACCAGGTGTCACCCAGCCTTTCCTTTCTTGCCACCGACCTGGGCAACTACTTTGCCTATGCCGTGGATTCTTCCTTCACAGCCACTGAGTGTAGCACCTGAGGATGCCCCAGCAAGGAGTGAGTTAGCTGTTTTGCCACCATAACCCCTTCCCACAGCTGCCCAGGGAGCATGGCAGTGGCAGGGGGCCAGGGCAGGGCCCCAACTCTGCTGCTGTCATAAATTCAGTCTGCCCTGGGGAAGATGGCTGCTGCTCTTCAGAGCTGGGCTTGTGAGTAGGTAAGTGGAGTCACCGCCCCCTTTGTAAAGGTGGAAAAAAAATTACACTGAGCTCTGCCTCTTCGAAAAGCCCCCTGCTCCAAGCCCAGGGGGTTGAAAGGTTTTTTTATCCCCTTTTGTTATTCAGCAGAGCGAGGGGAGGAGCTGGGCTGTGTAAGAAATCCTGGCTGACATAACCCTTCCCATGCAGGGCTCTGGAGAGGAGCCAGGTTGTACCTGGGTATTTTTATTTAAACTAATCTCAGGCATTGCAAATTGATAGCCATCGCAGTGCCAGGTAGGACCAGTTGAGACGGTTGCTGGCAGGCGTTTTTCTCACCTGGGTGTAGTAAAGCAGTCTCGAGGTACGTTGTTTATTGCTATTCCCGGGAGGATGTTCTGGAGGTGCTGGGGCACATTCGGCAAGCTGAGCTTGCTCAGCCTTTCCAGGTGGTTTTGGGAAAACCCTGCCTAAGAAGCCTTTAAGGAAACTAAGAGGCTGGGCTTGAGAGGCAAAGCCTCATTACGTGTGAAATATATTATGCCTGGGCAAACTGGAAAGCAAAGGACTGGCTAGCAGCTGCTCAGGGCAGGCTTGGCTGCAGCCTGGCATTTCTGGGCAAAGAGGAGACCTGGTCAGCCCTGAAGTGGCCCCAGGTGTCTCTCCCTGCCCACCAGCCCAGGGAGTCAGGGCACTGGAGGTGCCTCCCTGGTGCATGTCAGTTCAAAGAAAGCAGCCAGCAAGCAGTAAGTAAGGAGCAGGTGAGGGCTGCGCAGGGCTGGCTCCGGCATGCCTGATGCCACTGAGCACAGCTGGCTCCGGCCACTGGCTTTCCCCCCTCTGTTTCTGTGCTGATGGCTCCTCCAAGCTGGAGCTCTTCCTCCTCATCCACCTGTTGAGCCCTGTGCCTGGCAGTATGGAGAGGGAAAACCCACTCCAGATGAAGCTGCTTTTCCCCACCCTGGCCCTGAACCCTTTGATAAACGTTTCCCCACTTTACCCAGCTGAGTGAGTGAGGTCGGTGTCTGATGCTGGCAGGGGGGCAGGCAGAGAAAGGCTGTAGGGGGAGAAAGGACTTTCACTCCTCCAGTACAAGGCCAGGAGGTGCAAAGTGCAAGTGTTGCTGCAAAGCAACCCTACGCTATTGGTAAAGATCCTGTGTCAGGCAGTGTGGGTGCCAAGGAGTGGGGCCTTCCTGGCATGGTCAGGACTGGGTTGGAATCGCCTGTGCTGCCGTTGGGAACAGATACGGTGTCGATAACAGCGCCTGGCATGGCACTCATGATGAGTTCATGCAAACACTGGGTAATTATCCCTTAACCTCTCCACCAGTAAGTCCTAATTAATTGCCTCTGCCAAGCAGGTAACTGATAATGGCCTGGGTTTGAGTGCTAGCTAGTGGCAGTGACCCTGTGCTGTAAAGCCCACCTTTCCGCACAACCACTGCGTGCTGACAGCCCATCAGCTGCAGGAACGCTTTATTAAATGGCAGCTAATCAAAGGTCAGTGCAAATGGCATGACACTGCACAAGGTTGCATTGCTGCCTGCATGTCCTGCAGGCTGGAAGCTCACCAAAATTTCTGTGCTGATTACAAAAGAGGCTCAGATCTGCTCAGTTTGGCCCCAGACCCATCTTCGACCGCTGAGGTGTAAGCAGAATTTGAGGACTTCGAGTAGGTGAAGGTTCCTGGCATCTGGCTGCCCAGCTGGGATGCTGCTCTGCTCCCACTCAGCCTGGCAGTGCAGAGTAACGGAGCAGAGGTGTGCAGCCATCCTAGAAATGCTGAGCCTTCTACACCAGGTGCCGTGCAGATACTAAGTCTGATTCTTTTTAGGTTTGCATTGAACACGACATGGTGCCTACACACTGGGATGTCCTAGGCTGAAGTGTAATTATGGGTGCTCTGGCAGTGGCAGACAAACAAAAGTGCAGTCCGTGTCCTGCCAGCAGTGTGCACATGTAAGTGTTCATGCTGGGACTGAAGGGGCACCTGCCAGCCCCAGGAAAACAGGATGCTTGATCTCACCTGGAGGTCAGGCAAGTGGTGTGCCTGACTGGGAGAAGAAGGGTTATTCTGGTTTTGCAGCATAAACTAATATTCCCTGGGACATTTTACTGACTGCTTCTCTCTTTGTCTCTCTAGTGAGGATGCAGCAGCGACAATAGCAATAGACTCTAACAATCAGACGAAGTCTCCACTGGAAAAATTTATGGTCAGACTGTGTACACATCACCAGAAGCAGTTCATCCGTGTGCTGAACGACATATACACTGAAGTACAACCAGACTCTGACAGCCAGCAGTTGTCTGAATCTGGGAGCATGGAGGCCTCTACCTGTGGCTCTGGTTGTAGCCAGCGAAGCACTGAAAATCAGGATAAGGGTGCTACTTGTACTGAATCAAAGCTCCCTTCTACATTGGACCCAGGACAGTCAGGGTCTGGTGGCCCCCTACATGTTACAGGACAAGCCCTGAAGCAGCCAGTGGAACTGAAGTGTCTGGACAGAGCAGAGAACTCCAGTCCTGCTTTGAGAAGGGACTTCTGCGAGCTCCCCATCACCAGGCTTCGCTCTGCTAGTCCAAAGGATAGCTCCACCCAAGGATACCTCAGTACGTTGAACTCTTCCTCTTTGAATTTCCATCATGCCGCAAAGAGCCTGGAAGGGCAGCAAGCTGCTGGACATGAACAAGAAGCTGGTGTCAGGAAGTGTGAGGATAATAAAGAGCAGCTAGCAGGTAAGACTCTCATGGAAGGTTATATCTCAGTCAAAGTGGCAAATGTGAATGGCAGCGAGGACAGCTTAGACAGTTGTTTGGGGTCCCAGAAGAGCTCTTTCAGGGCTCTGCCAGAGGAGTCCTGGGATCCTGGCTTTGCGGTGACCCCACCTCGCAGAGCCGACAAAGAGAACACTTTGCAATGCAGCTCAAAAGCATCTTTGCACCAGGACTTAGATGCAAAAGAACAAGATGTGAGACCAAAGCAAGAAAACCACCTGCATGCCATGGCCAAGGGCAAGGCAGGCTGCCACCTGCACCCAGCCGACAAGGGCACGCTCGACAAGTCCAAAGAGGGCTGGCTGCCCACTGGCGCCACGCCAGCCACCCATCGGACCCCCGGTGGGCACCCCCGTGCCAAGGCAGCCTCTCTTAGGTCCTCTCGGAAAAGCAAGAAGGCATCGGGGCTGAGGATCAATGACTACGACAACCAGTGCGACGTGGTGTACATCAGCCAGCCCATCACTGAGTGCCATTTCGAGACCCAGCGGCTGGTGTCGTCCCGCAGGACGGCGAGGAAGAGCACCCGGGGGTATTACTTCAACGGGGAGTGCTGCGAGCTCCCCACTGTCCGCACGCTGGTTAAGAGCTCCCGGGTGGAGGAGAGGGCGAGCAGCCCAGCACTGCGAACAGAGACCCTCGTAAGTGCGAAGCCACCCCTGGTGCTGTCGGTGGAGGGGTCTGCAGGGGCAGGACGGGAGGGTGAGAAGAGGGTTTCCCTGAGGCTCCTGGCTAAAGTGGCACCAACCAGCCGAGAAACGAAAGAGAGAGCTGAGCTGGGCTCCATGCAGCTCCGGGATACCCGAGCACTGCGGTCGAGGGAAGCTGCCGTGGCCATGCCATTCTTCTCCCTCTCTGCTCCACCCAGCCCCCAGAAAGAGGACAGCTTAGACAGCTCACTGCCCCCTGGCTCCCCTCCTGCTGAAGGAGGGGGGATGACAGCAGGAGGCGCTGTCACCTGGGAGGCTGGCAGTAGCCTGGGCTCCTCTGGGGATGGCAGCAGCAGCAGGCAGGCTGCTGCTATTGCTGCCTTTTCAGTCTCAAAAGCACAGAGTGAGGAGGAAGGTTGTCCAGACTCTGACACACAACCTGTTCCAGACCTCCCTGCCAGCCCAGAGCCAAAGTCCTCCTCACAGCCCTCTGCTGCTACAGACACAACACCTCTGCCCTGTGATGGTGCCAGGCATCCTGCCCAGCTTCCAAGCTCAGGGGATGCTGAGCTCTGTGGGCAGTGTCCGGCAGAGCCCTCCCCATGCTCTCCAGGCTCACAGGCTCCTGATGAGCTCCCTGCCACCATGAAAGGGGAGAGCCCCCTGGAGCCCCC
>VYZQ01057547.1:0-38597 GCA_013400655.1 Mystacornis crossleyi
GCCACATGGTCTCTGCCAGCACCACACGGGCAGCCCTGGCTGTGCAGTCCCAGCCTTAGGATGGCTCCAGCCATGCGGCCCCTGCTGGGATGGTGTCATGATCCGACAGCGTGAATCGTGACAGGTCTGCTAACCAATCTCAGAGTGCAAAAGATGCACAAGGCGGGGATTTCAGTTAAAAAACAATTCCCTGTTTTGCACCAAGAGATCTTCTGTCCACTAACCAATCTCAGAGGTGATTTCACTTAATCACAACAAATCACTTTATTAGGTGCAACACATCAATGCAATAGAAGGGAGAGAGAGATACAGGAAACAAAGTATAGCAGAAAAAGAGGGGAATTTGGGATTATAGCTACCAATGCAAGGGACGACGTCCTCATGACACCTTGCCAATAGACATGTCTTCTTCTGCGGGGAGATCTCAAAAGTGGGGGATTGCAGAAGTCACTTTATAGTCTCTTTCGAAAGCTGGAGAGGGGGCATCTGGCCAAACCACAACNCAACCGTGGTTAGGAGGCTCATTGTCTGGGGCAACAGGAGCGAGCGTGCAGCACAAACCCTTCCGTACTGCCTCGCAGTCCAGAGCAGTGTACCGTGGCCACGCTCATTTTCTCAGGAATGCGTCACAGCAAGTGCATCTGCAGACAATGCTTGGTAAGCATCCACCTCAGCCAGGGCAGAACCTCCCTGCCCAAAGTCCTTCTGGGGTTCTAGGGTCTTAGTCCTTGTCGATAAATCGTGAGGCAGATGAGGGATCTTCGGACCGTCTCTTACAGATGGGCCTCGGCAGCCCCTGCCAGGATGGGTCCCAGCGGCCACCTCACCACCCCTCGGGAGAAGAAAAGAGCTTCCTGCACTTTTTTCCTTTCTTAAATATGTCATCACAGAGGCGTTACCAACTTGTCTAATTGGGCTGGTAACCTACCCATCATCAGAGCATTCAGCGATTGGCTCTGTGCCGGACATAGAAATTTTGAGCAGCTTTTCTCCCGCCCTCACCAAAAACCAGGCTGTGTTAAACCAACGCAATATGCAGTGTAAAGGAGGTAATTTTGAGCCTTACCATGCTTCCCTAAGGAAGCAAGGCTTTGACTACAAGCCTGCTGTGTGCTTGTGTTGCCTGCTGTGTGTTTCTGTGTCTGTTGAAAGAAAGGGTTACCTACTGCCTTCAGAAAAGAAGCCGTGGCATTTGGTGGTACTTTCAAACACTTAAAAGAAGGCTTAGCAGTGAGGTTTTTCTTTTTGGGAATTCTTTTCAGTTTTGTGGCACATTTCATTCTTTTCTCATACAGATACCAGTTGGGAGTGTTTGCAGAGTTATGTAAAGCAGTTCATGATGTATAAGAAGGGAGAAATGGGCCCAAAGGGAAGGAGTGACTTTTTCAATATCCTGGAAGAGTGGTAGCACCACTGGGACAGGGAACCATCATACTCTGCAGGAGGAGAGAGTTTCAGGTTGGCTCTTTTCTGAGTTTTTGATTCCTTGTAGGTATCCCTTGACTGAAGCAATACAAAGGCTTGTTCTCTGAATAAAATATGATGTTGAACATAAAATTTATGATTAAAACACCTGGAAAATGGCCTTTAAGTATCTTTGGACAGCTGGGATGTGTAAGAGTAGAGCAGAGGGGTAGCTCTGTTTCAGTCTCAGTGTCTGGGAATGCTAACGGTAGGGATAGGAATGAAGAAACGTATGGTGGTGTTTTAAAAACACTTGAATCAGAGTCAGGACACAGATTTTTAAAATAGAAAAAACCAAAAATAAAACAAAAAAACTTATATTACCTCTGGAATAATTCACAGCACAGAAAGCAAGAGGTCATTTATTTGTGTTGTGCGTGGGGGTTACCTGTTTTTGTAGCTAGTTTAGCCAAGGGAGTCGGGGGGAAAAGAGAAATATAGGCGTAATATGAACAATTAAACTTCAAAAAGTGCTTCTGATAAGGCTGTGAGAGTTGGAAAGGCAGGAATGTGCTGGGTTGGGTCATTTAGTACCAGTTCCCATGAAGTGTCCTCCTGATACGGTGGGGCAGTGCAAGGAGGGCCCAGATACTCTGAACTTCTGTTAGCTTTCCTTTGGCCCTCTTGGCCTGACTGAAGCTGCCTTCCCAAGGGAACAAAGGAACAGCTTCTCTGGCTTTCAGCTGGGCTCCCTTTCCTGCCGATGCTTTTCTTTCAGGCTTTCCCCAGGGAGGAGTGCTGGATTTGCTGTTCCTGAGTTTTTCAATGCTCCATGTGATGAGTCTTCTCCACATTTTCTCACAAAAGCAGAGTTTTCCAGCCAAATGCATCATAGTAGCATGGAGCTTTTTCCTGCAGCTCAGCCTATTTTCCCATTACTCTTCATCAAGTCACTTATTAAGTTCCAAAGCCTGTCTATGTAGATAAATTTGCATTTCCATGAGGTAGAAGGCCCTAAGAAGGCAAAAGAAAAGGGAATTGCTGTGCTCAAAACAAGGGAAGTCTGTGTCTCGCTTCCTCTGTTTTGGACAATTTTAGGCAGCTAAGGACAAATCCTACCCCTGGATTATGTGAACAGGGACTCTGGTACAAATGGACCAATTCAGCCTGTTCACTCAGGCACAAAAGAGGGTTAATGACAGCAGCACATGTTGAATTATTCTGAAATGCACCATGTATTTTTCTTGTGTGTATTTGACCCTACCTCCTATGAGGAGACAAAGCAAGAATGGGGTAGGACAAATTTGAAACATGTTTTCCTAAATTTTGCATTACAAATGGAGAAGGAACTCCAGAGCATGATTGTTTCCAACTAATCTTGCCCTATTCCATGCTATATTTTACTGTCTGGATTCTCACCTTAGACCCAGTTATTTTAGAACAGTACTGGCAAAGTTTAGAAAAACTATCGCACACAATAATAGAGATTAAAAATATAAATCTATGGTAGATTTTGTTCATATTTTCCTCCTGATTTTTTTTTAAGTATCAAAACCTGCTTTTCACCATTTTATGGAATTATGACTACACCCTGAATGTTTCAATTTTCTCTTCTTTTATTCCCTGTCTTGGTTGCAACAACCATCTCAATTCCAAAATTACTTTATATACCTATAACTGTAAGAATTTGATTCCTTCTACAGGTGGGGAAGTACAATTTTGTTTGTTTTTTCCTAACCCAGCATTATAGTTTCTGTATCTCCTCTTACCCCCTTTGCCTTCCTCTGGTGACTTTTTTTTTCTTACTTAATTTTTTTTAATGTGTTTTGCAGCCTACAGAGTGTTTTTTAAGCCAGCCTGAAGAAAAGAAAGAGAGCACTGTAAAGGCAAAGAGGAGGAAGAAGGTATGAGTCTCCTAGAGTGTGTTTGGGGATGGGGCAGTGGGTTTATAGGCTACTACAAGATGCAGAATGGCAACAACCCCGTGACGATGGGAAGCAATATGCTCATAAATATTGCAGCCTCTTTTAGAGAAGAACAGAAATTTATAATTTTTAAACCTCACTTGAGATACCTATTCCCATCCTGAACTGTGGCATCATGTCTGTATTGCTCTCAGGGGCTGTATGTCTACACCCCACGCGAAAGTGTTGCACGCCGGGAAAGGGTGACTGTATGGAAGAAAGGTGGAACTTCAGTTGCTGCAGAATCTGTCCCATTTCCACGGTGTGGTCAGGCTCCAGCTGCTGTTATGTCTTTTGAGCCAAGGACTCTCCTTGTTCACTCTTCTCCTCATAGCATAAGGATATAAATAAATACTCTGTATTGTCCCTCTGGCCATGCTCCATCTTCACCCAAAACAACAAACACGCTCTGCGGTCTAGATGGAGATTGTATGGCACCAGGCAAGCTAATTGTCTTTTGGGACAGACTGTAAATAGTTGGCTCCCTCACAAGGCTGAGCGGTGGCCTTTTTATGTTATGTTAGCCCTCTTAATCATCTAGGGAATGGGAAGTGGGAAGAGTGGGATTTTGCTTTCAGTGGGCTCTGGCAGAGTAGGTACAGTTCTTACTCCACTGGAGCCACAGCAAGGGCATCCCATGGCAGAGGCTGGCAAACCGACCTAGGGAGAAACCCCCTTCTCAGGCAAGCAGCAGCTGCTTCGTTACACCTTTGCTTTCAGCGGGCCACTAAGCTGACATACATAGCCTGTCAAAAAAACCCATTAGGAAACGTTTATTAGGGTGATCTGTGGCTTCCAAACAAAGTGCTGTCTCCAAAAGTAAGGAAATGGGGGGAAAGCCCTTTTGCTTTCAAGCATCTGGAATGAATTGGAAGAAAAATAATAAAACCTCCTCCATGAGGAACATTTCCCCACAGCTCTCCTTGAAGGAAGAGAGTTTGCTCAGGTGTCCTTGCTCTTGCTCTTAAAGAGTTTCTCATTGTATCAGTCTTCCCCCCTCCAGAGTGCCATAATTTTTTTGAAGTAACCAAGTGGCCCAGTGAATGATGTAATGGTCCTGTGGAACAGTGTCTTACGCTGAATTACCAAGTAAAATGAGCCTGACAATTCTGTCTTGCTGTCTGCTAAATCAGAGGTTCCCAAATGTGGGTCACTTCAGAGGCATCTTGTGAGGCAGGGCTGGGAAAAAGCGTTTGTGATTGTTGGGAAGAACAATGGAGAGGTCTGGTTGTGGGCCTCACACAGAGGCTGGCTGTGCTGCCCACAGCCTCTGGTCATGCTTTGGGAAGACACTTGTTCCTTGGCATAAATATACAACAGTGCTAAGTGAAAGGGAATCTTGGGGAAGGAATGCTACGGATTCAAACACTGCAGAAATCTGTGGAGCAGCCAGACGTCCTCTGGAAAGTCTTCCAGGGACTGCAGAGGGCTTTGCACCAGGCCAAAGCTAGACTGAGAGGAAGGCATAAACACTTCATCTCCATGTGTCCCACTGTCAAAGGTTCAGCTGGGGTCTTGCAAGCCCACAGGTGGCGTTTAGCAGGGGTGAAACAGGCAGTGCCAAAGTGGCAATGGCTGGGAGAGGCAGTGCCCGCCTTCCCTTTGCTGTTTTGTCAGCCCCCAGGTGGCTCTTCCCTGTTCGGCATTCTGCCCCTTATGCTGCTTTTAAGGAGTATTTGGGGTGTATTGGGCAAGATGGAGAGACTGAGTGGTGAGGAATGGAAGAGAGGGGGGAGTGGGTGCTGAGATGGAGTGAGGGAAAGAATGGATGGAAGAAGGTCTGTCCCCGACATTAAAATTCCTGCCATACCTCTCTTCAAAATTTCCATTGATCTTTGCTGTCCTGGACCTTAGCCTGCCAAACTGAAGGTACCCACCATCGCTCCAAAGCTGCCAAAAATGCCTCCAGACCCACCTCATCTCTGTGAAATCCCACTTTGCCTCAAAAATACTGACCCTATTGCTCCATCCTAACCACACCCTTCTTGTTTTCACTTCTAAACTTACGCTGCCCTGTGTCCCCTTGATGACAAGTTCAGTTTCGCTTACCCAGCTGAGAAACCTTAAGCTGGCCTTTCAAAAACTAAACACATCTCAGCAAGAACAAGAGAGGCATCACGTTCTTGTCATTCTCTCCAGACTGCCTCTATCATTGCAAATTTGCTGTTTTCTTAAATGCTGGCAGATCATTCAGATAATAGGAACCTCGGGCTATTCTACCCACATATTCCATTTAATTATGGAAAAAAATACAGCAACCTTTTCACTTCTGTGAGAGTTCAGACCTGTTACTTGGTAACTTGTTACATATTACATCCATAAGGTGTAGAACACAATCATTATGAACTCATGTTCAACCTCTAAAAATTAGTAGTTTGTTTTTAAAATTATACAGTGTGGGAGAACAGAGGAGCTGTGAACTCT
Source organism: Mystacornis crossleyi (assembly GCA_013400655.1). Lineage (NCBI taxonomy): Eukaryota > Metazoa > Chordata > Aves > Passeriformes > Timaliidae > Mystacornis > Mystacornis crossleyi. The sequence continues at coordinate 5,793 of VYZQ01057547.1, forward strand.
TGCTGCTTGACCTGTGGTTTTGTTGTTTTAACTTATTTTCATCACCCTGGCATGATATTCTGTGAATATAGCTAACTATCTTCCCTTCCAAATATAGATAGGTAGTTATCCTGTTTGAATCAAAATATAACCAAGTTATATATTGTCACTTGATTCCTATTGTTACACCTTAAGAATAATAAACTAAAAGTATGAAAAAAAGCCTGAATTTTCAAACTGATACTAACGGGTAGCAAAAGCAAAACAGAAAAACCCCAGATTTCAGTTATGTTTTTGTTACAGCAGCATTTCGGGTGAGTGGACAAGATTTTTCGTGTTCAGGCTCACAGACCATCTTGTCAAAGTATCTCAGCTTGCATCTGAAGTCTGCGTTCTCTCTAAAGACTAGGGGAATCTTGTCCCATTGTAAGGTGTTTTTCCAATTAAGCTGTAATTAAACTAATATAACTGTATAAAGATCTGGAGGAACATTTATTTACAGTGTTGTTAGCTAGACAAAGAGCTATATAGAAATACCATTTTGTTTATTTTAATCCATTTTATTTGGATTTTTTAGAAGAAGATTTCTGATGTTCTGCAAAAATCTGCTCCAAAACCTGGTGTCCCTGCAGATCTACAAAATCTGCTTACTCAACATTTTGGTGAAAATCGTTCTGTGATTGAAATAGAGGAATTAAAGCTGTCAGGTAACTTATTCTTTATTTAATATGTAAATAATGGGGTTTTTCATTATACTATTGACTTCTTTTTATGCAGAAGAAAGAAGATTTTTGGGACAGGTGTTGAGTTGTACTTTTTAATGAAAATATTTTCTTGTAGTTCTTTGTTACTGTATATGAATTTGCTCTTTAAGTTGAAATGATAGTTTCTTTGGAATAAATGTGAGGTTTCTTGGAGGTACAGAAATGAAACCTTGTTTAAATGTCTTTTTATTGTACAGTATTAATTTCTGGAGCTCACTTTTCTGATAGAAATTTTATGATTCCTAATAGTAGCTCCCAAGATGCTATGAGACATGTATTTTGTTCGTGGGATTATCTGAGTCAATCCAGATGCATAATAAAGGGCTGACAGAAACAGACAAAGAAATAATGAGGCATCATTCTCATATGGGTATGAGATGTTGAATGCAGTGGTTTCTCAGGCAGTGGCTTGAATTGAGGTGGTAATTTTGGTCCATGTATGAAGTGACCAAGTTTTAACGATGAGGACCCTCTTTGTTCCCCGTGTCCTGCCTCCAGTTAAAAGCCGGATAGAAAAGGCTAAAAGCAGGACAGAGCAGACTTAGCTTCTGTCAATTGGAGATTGCATTGGAGATGATGGCAACGTTGAATTTCACTGCCTCCTACTGTGCAGACAGAAACATTGTCCAGTATTTGTTGGTAGTGCTCATGAAGAGCAGCAGCCTGATAATCAACCTGCACTCACCTTTGGGACTTCTTGAACTGTCAGTGACCTGTGCCCAATGTAGAAGGCTTCTAGTCCAGCAGTGCTTTTTCTTTTTTAATGCATAAGCCTGTCTCTCTAGGTAAATGTGCTCTTCCTTAAGCCCCATGATTCTGGGTGGACCCTTTATTTCTGTGGTGCCGGTTCAGCTTTGTAAGTGATTCAAGAAAACCTGGAGAAGTCCCATATAGATTTCTTTGAAAAGCTTGTTTTAAGTATTTTTTGGCATATAACATTTTTAGGAAATAATAAATTGCTTTGATTTCTTTCTTATTAAAAGAGCCCTTTGGGCTACTGAAGTGACCCATTTCCATATGGGTTGGATGGCGATATTTTTCCGTAATTTTTTTTCTGGGAGTTGAAGGCTTAGAGTGCCAAGGAGTTTATGAACTTGTACAGCTGTCAAGTCATTCACGTCAAAGCACGAAGTAAATAACAAGCAACTACTTTGGAGTTGTGTGTTCCTGTTCACTGACAAAGTGCAGAAGGTCAGGGTTGGTCAGAAAGTCAGCATGGTCTCTTGCTGCAGTCTGTGTGTTTCTTCCCCCCTTTGGGAAGCTTCCATTTAAAACTGTTGTAAATACTGCAGTGTTGCTGGACTGTTGGTGGGGAGTCAGCGACTGAAGCTGTGTCCTTCAGAAACCACCTCTGGAATGGTCAGTCATTAACGAGGCCGTGTATTCAGAAAATCAGCCCCTGCCCTTCCCCACTAGCATCAAGTGCATCTTTTAAATGTGATTTGTAAAGTAAATCAGCTGCTGATCCTTCCGTTGTACATATTCATTTCATTTGAAGTCCCAGTAAATGTCAGTCTCAAGATTTAATAGGAATCAGTGCAAAATAAAAGTTTTTAGCAAGACAGCACCCACTAAATGAAAGATACAGTAATGGAGAGTAGCCGTTCTCAAGGAAGTGCACGGACAGGACTTCAGCCAGGCATTAGCTACAAACCAAGTTTGTCACAGTGTCTGTTCCCATGAAGGTCATGGATTGATGCTCTCAGCATTAGCACAGTGCACCATCCATGTGAACATGAATAACGTCTTTGAAGAAACTTCCTTAGTTTAGAAAATAGATCAGAACACATCCGTGGACACCGTGAGGGGCCGTGCTTCATGCAAGATGCTGACAAATATGTAAGTCTTTAAAGACAGAATTGTTAATGCTCTGCAGAAGCATTTTGTTCCATCAGGCAAAGAGCCCTTAGCAGCAGTGGCAAGTTTTCAGACCACTGAATTTTAATCACCTTTTTAAGAATTTCAACTTTCTGTATAGACATGAGAAAGGACCTTCCAAAGAACCAGTTAGCATCTTCATTGCCATTATATGACTTTAAATGGCACATCTGCCACAGAGTGCTTTTAAAAGACTTCCTAGTTAACATAGTGACCAGGGAAAAGGAAGTCAGCAGTAAATGGAGGAAGAGAAGGGCACTGAAATGAGTGTAGGTGTTGCCATTAGGGTCGATATAGTTAGGTAGGTTACCACAATATGAAAGGCCAGAAAGTGAACAGACTTGCTGGCAAGTAGATCATTGGTACATTCTTGCATTTATGAATGAATTATCAGTATGAATTATCTGGGGGATGCACAAACATATTTCATCATAGCTACTTTGGGGGAACAGTCTAGCAGTGTAAGGCTTTTGGCTGAGGCTTGATTCACTGTGGCAAAGACATACGAAAACTTTTTTTAAAGCATGTGGTCACACCCGTACAGCAGCCTTGTGTTCAAGGTTTCAGGATGGGAGAAAAGAATGGAATTGCAATTCAGAGATGTTACCTTCATTGATTTAACCCATATACAGTTTCTTCTACATTAATTTTTGTTTCAGAAATGGTAATGTATTGATGATGGATCTTATGAAGTTGGAATTTCATCACTCTAACTAGTGGTTATGCTGCAAACATATATTCTCCCTTTGCTATTAAAATACATCAACAAAAATATTTTCTCCTTTATGTTTTCAGATTCCTGTTTTTTGCCAGCCAATGATCTCAGCCACAGTTTTTCTTCATACCTGAAGGAAAGTGAGTTAAAATGTTGGTCTGGGTGAGATGAAAGTTGTATGAAAAATATTATTAAGACAATATTACTGCATTTTTAATATGTAGCTCCAAATATTGTTTATTATGAAATATTAATCACTTTAAGGCTTTTAAAATTTTTTTTATGACAGGTCTTGTTTTTCTGGGTCTTTTTTACTCTATCACATTTTTTTAAATCAAAAATGTTCTAGGCTTTCTTTTAATTGCTAGGGATTATTTGTCAGTAATTTATTGTGGCTTCATAAGTAGGTGTATGTATTATCTTACAATAAAAGTCCTGCAGCTGTCTGCTGACATGAACCAAGAGAATTTTTGTTCTCTTGTATATTTATATAGAACTTCTGGTCTGGTAAATGTTTCTTTGCAGATGATTTTTTCTAATATGAAGTGCCATATGTGGCAAATGAAGACAGTGGGCTCATCACCTTAAAAACTGTTGATTATTAATGCTTATCTAGTTTGTTCAGTTATGTGATATTTCTGTGTTTTATTTATTTTTGGGCATTACATTTTCCAGTTTCTCAGCCATGACTAAATGGCTGAAAGTGTTGCCAAAGTTCCAGACCTCATAGGAGTCAGCATGTGTGTTCTTGCTGCTGGCTACCATTCATCATGTACTCTAGTAATTTAAATTTGTGGCATGTAGTACTTCCTGTGTGTGTGTACAAGAAGGGCCTTTCCATTGCAGTCTGTCCTAAGTGGGCAAAGCTCCGGAGAAACCACAAGGAGAAGAAGTCGGTGGTGATGCTGGTTCTCTGCAGTTCTGCCCTTCGCTCCTTGGAACTCATCAAGTATGTCAAAAGCAAATGTGTTGAGGTTGGCAGTCGGTCAGGAGTTTTGTCTTGGAACCACAGGCAAAAAGGCAAAACTGGGACACTGTCCTCTGCTAGCCAGCAAATCCACTGACTCAAACTGATGCAATATCCCTTCCTTATTTAAACTCTGGGAGTATGGTGTTCGGTTTTGGACTGAAGTAATGCTCAGTACTTCAGTTGCCTGGGAAATGTTACTTTTGTTAAAAACCAAAAATAAAATGTAACCAATGTGGGGGAAACATGATCCACCACTAGAAATCATGGATTTGCACCAAACGTGAGGACATGGCACTTCAGGGTCTGAGGTGCCAAGGTGTGTCTGGCCTGAGTGCCTCCAGGTGTGTGTCAGTGTTCTCAGCTGGTTCAGGCTGGCAAAACTGCTGGGCAGAGAACACAATTTTCAGTGTGCCCTGTTCTCTTTTCTTCCCCTTCTCTATCCTCCCCCTTCGCATATCTGAAGTTTTGATGACTTTGATGAATTAATGTATACCTCACAAATTTCATGGTTGTCTTCTGTGTCTTGACCCTACTTGCTGTGATTATCAGTACAAAATGAGAGGGAGAGTTGGGAAGTTTGATTCCATGACACAGATATAAGCATAGATAAGGCAGATAAGTGCCAGTCGTACACACAGAGACTAGCACCTGAGACTTAGGTGGTTGAGATGTATATAAACCTTTAGCTTTGCAAATTAAAAATTTGGTGCACTACGAGAAGCATTCAGAGCAAGCTGTCTTAAATGACATTCAGAAAATACTGAATATGTTGTCTCCTGTTGGATGAATACAGAACACAGAGTTGTTACTGTGTGCCAAAATGGAGTGTCAGAAAAACAAGTCAGGGTTATTAACAAATGAGTTTTGGTTAACTGGAATTTGGACAATCTCTGCAGTAATGACAGTGGCAGCCTAGGTTTTCCCAGCAGCCACAATGCAGGAAGTTGTAAATGTAGATTGGTCCATACACAGATCCTTCCTTTTGTGCACATACACTTATATTCATTAATGCCTCTATCTCAGTAACTGAATTATTTTTTAATTAGGATTTGGCGATTAACCAGTTTTGAACTAAGCTAGCTGTGAAAGCACAGGCCATAATATTAAATATTATCTGCAAAGCTATCTAAACAATATTGCCCCCTACTGATATCTTCCATTGTGTCTGTCCAGTTGTTGATCTCTGTTGATAAGTAGCAAACAAGAATGTACAGGGTGTTCAGAGTACAACCAGGGTTCACTGGGGGACTCTGTGTGTCTCAAACATATTGAGAAATGCCAGTTAGTTTTTCTTTCCTCGTGTGTGGTCTTAAACCCAGCCCTGATTCTTGCATTTCATTGTTTATTTTTTTTATTGCTAGGTCAATGACAGCCTTTAAAGGAGATTGCAAAGTCCTCAAGTTGTTTGCAAAGCACATAAAGGTAGGGAATTTTAATAGAGCGAGTAAACAGCTAAATAGTGTGATACCATTTTCTTTTTAAATCCTTTGGCAGTAGTGCCTTTCACATAGTGTTCATATGAAGTTCCTTCCTTTAGGTAGTGCTTCCTTTGGTAACCCATTGCTGCAGCATGAGGAATTCCACTGAGCACCATCTCCAGTAGCTCTGGTGCAAGCTGTGCAGAGTGTAGATGCTTGTGCACGTGCTGAGTTCGAATGTTCCACACTCCCATGAAGTGCTCATTCAAATGCCAGAAGGCTCACACACACACGTCCGTGGAAGCAAACTGTACCAGCACCCACATTTGGATTCTGGCAACTGAATGCCTGGATCCCCAGTATCCATATCTGTTAAAAAGCACAAATTATGGGGGTGTTGGGAGTAATGAGTGGACACTTGGCCTTTGATGTAAATGCTGTCAAACACACAAATGTCATTTACTTTATTTCACCTTTTTCCAGTATCTTCATCTTGAAGGACTTCAGTGTTAATTCAAGTTTTTCAGTTTTCCAGAGAATTTGTTTAAATGCTGAAGGAATCTTACTGTTCTCACCTCCAAAAATAGTTGGTGCAATAGCAGATTTTCAAAGATAAAAAAGATTGAACTTCTAGAGAAGTGTGATGCCCAGCTGGCTTGTTATATTTCTTAAACTTTCTTCCAGATATAATCATCTGACAGTTTGAAAGACAAATATCATTTGTTACTTGATGGTGTTCTAGAAAGACATACAGTGATACCTTGAATTTATTTTCAACTCCTTGAGAAGAAATTTTAAAACAACTGTGAATTTACTGTGGTTTTTCTTTCTCTTCTCAAATCAGATAAAGGAACAGATAAATATGTTGGAGAAAGGTGTGTTCCACATTGGGGTTGGAACTCCTGGGAGAATAAAGGCACTAGTGGAGCAAGGTAGGAGAACAAGGAGGGTTTCCTCCCTAGGTATCTTATATTTGGCCTCATGAGAAGTGAAACTTCAACTGTTTCTTTTAGGTTGATGTCAATACGTAGATTTGGGTACAAAACTATACGGTTATGTCAGTCAAAACAAGGTCAGGGTTCTAGTACTTAGTACTTTGTTTTATGATCACTTTAAGCTGACATAAGCCAGAATTAGCAGAGAAAGGCAGAGTAATGCTTCCTCTCACCCGCCAGTCACTGCTTCCTTATTCCCCCTCTTGCTCCCTGTGCAAGCCCAAGAGTCTGTTTGGCAGCTCAGTGAAATTACCCCAATTAAAACAAAACCAGTGTGCACACAAAATCAGGTAATGAGCAGGCAGAGGTGGGGGACTTCCTCTTTTGGCAGGGATACTGATTTATGCTGACTTGAAAGTGATTGCAAAACCATAGTGTGAGATTTAAAGCTCCAGGAAACCAAACTCTGCAAGTGGATCAAAAGGAAATAGTGGCAGAAGTCACTGTATCATATGGCACTCTGAGATCAGTGTAAATTTTTGTGATGTGGATTTTTGTGGATGAAAGATCTGCTTGCTGATTTGATCTTATTTCTCATTTGATTATAATAAAATTAATTATTCTATATAAATCTCCTTTTCTTTTCCCAAATGTTGAGTATTTTTACTTAGTCGGTAGACAGTATGTACACAAAGAAAAAGAAACAACAAAATGACACAATAAGGCAATTCTTTCCATTCCTCTTATGCAAGATACTGTTTTGCTCTGACTGTGGTCTCTTGGTGAGGGACTGGCTGTACACTGGGACTCTACTGTTCCTTCCAAAAGAGTACAGGAGTAACCGAATTTTGGTGCTTCCACCAATATTAAATTGCCAGTGCTCAGCACATCACCATGAGGGTGGCGAGGCACTGGAACAGGTTGTCCAGAGAAGCTGTGGATGCCCCATCCCTGAAAGTGGTCCAGGCCAGGTTGGATGGGGCTTGGAGCAACCTGGTCTAGTGGAAGGTGTCTCTGTCCACAGCAGGAATTTTGGAACTGGATGATCTTTAAGGTCCATTCCAACCTAAGCCATTCCGATTCTCTGTTAGGTGGAGGCAGCTTATGGCATGGACACAAGGTGTGTCATTTTATCCCAAGCTCTAGTTCTTCTTTGACAGTTTAGTGTTTCAGTGCCAGGTCACTTAGAGGAGGGAGAGGAATCAAAACTGATGCCAAAAGATGGTGGGCATCACATAGAAGACCAGGGAAAATATAGGAGAACGGCTGAAAAGCAAGTTCAGAAAGGACTTTTTTTTCCACCACCATTTATTTGAAGGATAAAGGGATTCTTCAGCAGTGCCACTGACCTGACTCATATTCACATAGCACCCAGTCCTGTAAGTCGCTGAACACTGTCTGTTCCTGTTAACATCAATTTTCAGGTTAGGGTGCTTGTAACTTGCCAGTGACATCAGCTGCAGAAATTCAACTCCTATGGTTTCATCAAGAGGAAGCTTGAGGAATTACTTTCTGGCAGGATGTTAAGCTCTTGACAAGTCTGGCAACAGTAGTTGTTCTGCTTTTGTGTTTATCTTCCAAAAAGGCATGGGATTATGTGGCTAAGGGAGTTTGCAGTGTCAGTGCATTAGTTTTCCAACCAGCAAATGTAGTGCTTAAGTGTTCAAAGATTAATTTCCTTGGAAACAGACAGCAAAAGATGTAAAAGCCAAAAATCATTTTGATAAGCACATGTCATATTATCTTAGCAGTGAAATCTGTGTTGCCTTTTTAGATGGCCTGTGCTTGAACTCCACAAAATATATGATTCTGGATTGGAACTGGAGAGATAAGAAACTAAGGAGAATGATGGACATCCCTGAGGTATTGTATAAGCACCTGTATATATTCTATTCTGTGTATTCATGACTTTTGTTTCTAGTTCTCAGGTCTTGATCAGTAAAGTTTTCTTTCTATAAAGCTGTCTTTGGTGGTATAGAAACACAAAGAAGTCAGCATTTACTGAGAAGTCTGTACTCTCAGGTCTCAAAATTATCTCCTGAAAAAGAATTTTTCCTTTATTGTTACAAGTCACAGTTGTGACTTCTGTGGTTGTGCTGTGAGTTTCCCCTGTTTATGCTCGGTGGATGTTCTACCTGTCCCCAGGAAGTTCCCTCAGCAGGAGGACTTTGTACAGAATCCTAGACCTCGACAAATGGGAGAGATGGGCATCACCAGCTGTGTGAAATTTAACAAAGGGAAGTGCCAGATTCTGCACCTGGGATGGGGCAGGCCTGGATGTATGGACAGAGTGGGGGATGAGAGGCTAAAAAGCAGTACCATGGAAAGGGACCTGGGGGTCCTGGTCTAGGGAAAGTTGAATCTGAATGAGCAGTGCCCTGGCAGCCAGGAGGGCCATTCCTGTCTTGGGGGGCATCAGGCACAGCATCGCCAGCCGGGCAAGGGAGGGATTGTCCCGCTCTGCTCTGCACTGAGGCGGCCTCACCTCCAGTGCTGGGCACCGTTTTGGGAGCCACAACATAAGAAGGCTACAAAGCTGTTAGAGAGCTGCCAGAGGAGGGTAATGAAGATGGTGAAGGGTCTGGAGAGGAAGTCGTATGAGGAGCCACTGAGGTTGCTTGGTCTGTTCAGCCTGGAGGAGACTCTGTGGAGACCTCAGTGCAGTCTGCAACTTCCTCGTGAGGGAAAGAGGAGGGACAGACACTGATCTCCTCTCTGCAGTGACCAGTGACAGCACCTGCGGGAATGGCCTGAAGTTGTGTCAGGGGAGGTTTAGGCTGGATATTAGAGAAAGGTTCTTCCCCCAGAGGGTGGTTGGGCACTGGAACAGGCTCCCCGGGAAGCGGTCACAGCACCAAGCCTGAGAGGGCTCAAGAAGTGTTTGGACAATGCTCTGAGGCACAGGGTGTGACTCTTGGGGTGTCCTGTTCAGGGCCAGGATTTGAGCTTGGTCTTTGTGGGTTCCTTCCAACTCAGCATATTCTGTGATTCTGTGAAAAGTTTCCTCAAAAACTAAACAAAACTATGGACAAACATCTATGTTTCTCCACCTGAGAGTAAGATAACATCATGTGAGTAAATCTAAAGACAGTTCCCTTGTTTTTTCTTTTCTTTCTTTTCTTTTTTTCCTTTTTGTTTTTTTGACAAGAGGTCGGGTACAAACAATTTAGAGCCATCCATCATTTGTACACTCCTCCTAAGATAATTCCCAATTCTTTTCAGTTCTGTAATCCAGCTTTCGTATTGATTGCTGTGACTAGCAATGTTTACAGTATGTTGTGGGGCATCACCTATTTTTAGCCAGATGAAGAGGAAGATTCTTCCATTAGTGCTTGTTAAAAAGCTCCCAATTTCCCACACAGTGCCTTTAGGTTTTGTACATTTAGAGCAGGCCCATACATGGAATCTCCAGGGAAAAGGACCTTTTTTAACATGTAGACATTAAGCTGTTTCACAAGTGAAACAAATTATCAGTAATCAATCCATCTATGTACTTGTCTGAGTATTTGAATGTGCTGTGTTTTACAGCCCGGCATACACAAAACGAAACAAAACAAAAATACATTGCAGAAATGAAGTGGCAAAAAAAACCTCCTGCCTTTGCTTTTTTGGAGGCAAGGAGGCTCCCTCTTGTGGTAAATACATAAGACTTTTTTTGTGTGGTGCTTACACTTATCTGTAAGTTTTTTAAAGAACAGAAAACATGAAATCACAGGCAGTACGGTATAAAATCACAGGCAGTACAAAAGGTGCTGATGGCAGTGGGATGGATTTTTTAAGTCATCTGAAGTCAATATCCATAAAGTAGACCACAGGTGATCCACCTCAAAAAAATGAAGATTATGTTGCTAATATTTAAGTTCAGGCTATTGCAAACCCAAATGAATCCTTTCAGCTCACTGTAGACAGCATCATAGCAGTTCTGTGTGTCTGTCTAGGAATAAAGGCCAAAAATTGTGACTCCAAGTCTATTTTATTAAGGCAAAATCCTAAAGCTATTTTAGCATAAAAAGTTAAAGCTTAGTTCAAGTTAAATCCAGGTAAGTCAGAACATTACACCGTCATATACTGGGTCAGGAAAAGCAACAGATATTTATGTGTGATTACAGAATAGTGACTATGTAATTTCAGAAAAGTCTTCTAACTGCTCTTGACTCAAGTAACACATCCTAAAGGAAGGGTTTTGACATCTTGAGCTTTGTAAGTGGAATATCTTGCAGGTATTTATCCCACTGCGGACATCAGGCAGATTCCTTAAAGTTATACCTAAGGAATGTCAACAGCAAAAGATACCCAAATAATGTTTTGGTGATAAGGCATCTTAACACCCCATATAAACCAATGGCATGCTCTAGCAACTTGTGAGCTTCAAATGTGGAGTACAGTCTTAGTCAGCTTTTCTACTGGCATAAAAAATGTCAAATACATGCTATGAATAGTCCTAAGTTTTCTCAGAGGGAGGAAATAGAGTACCCAAGACAATTTAGAGAATTGGCTGTTTGATGTACTGAGTTCTTTCACTTTGTTAGTTATGGCGGCAACACTGTACATTTAAAATTAGAAACTCAGCATACTGGCCTATTTTCAGTGCAAACCTCAATTGTCAATAATTTCTTTGCATACTTAAGGTGGAACACTGCTAAATTTCATTGTATTTACACCAGAAAGCAAGAACAGCTGGAAGCACATGTCCATTGTACTTGCTGTTTTTGTAGTCACCCAATGTTCAGTGGAGAATTATGTACACAGTGGTATATTCTGATAAATATATGAATTAAAAAACACATGGATCTTCCCACGTGACAGTTCTGTATCCCATCATACCCACACAATGGATGGTGCCCTGATCCACTGCTCTGTCAGCTGTCTCAGCATCTCCTTAGTTAATGCTGTTGGATATTTCCATTCTCTGTTTCTGTCTCCCGCTTCATTCATCCCAAGCAATGGAGAGAAAAGGAGATGAAAAGAAAGCTCCCAGAGGAACCACGGGAGGAGTGAATGAGTTTATCAGACTTTGTCTTGGCACACTGGAGTTGTAGTAAAGCGTAAAGGTCTAAATGAAAATGGAGCATACACTTTCTGATCTGACCAAAGGACAAGCTTCCTGCTTTGAAAGCTTTTTGTACAGAGCTTGATGGCAATACAGAGCTGTCTCAACTCCTCAAATTACTTGTTCGTAAGATTCAAGTGAAGTTTTTTAGCAAAGCCCAATATTGTATTGTCTGCAAACAGTACACACACCAAGCCTTCAGTAAATTTTAAAATACGGAAAGTTTAAGTTTCAGACTTCATGAAAATAAAAAGGTCTGTGAGAAATGGACTCATGATAGAAAGACAACTGTTTTCACCTTCATGTAGCACATCCAGTGAGAAATTGAGGCTGGCCAGGCTTTCTTACATCATTTATTCCTCTGCAAAGTGGAGGCACAGAAGGATATAATCCTGAGAGAAAACCTGCAAACAAGTTATTTGTAAGTGGTAAGAGGGAGCTACAAGGAAATTCTGGACTAACCATGATGATAAAGAATCTTGTGTTCCCTCTGAAATATGTAGTCAATATTTACTCTGTAATACATTTGTTTTATCTTTAGATAAGCCATAAGCTACAGCCATATCAGTGTCATAAACCAAAGTACTTTGTATGCAGCACAGGCAGATGTGACCTTCATGCTCATTTTCGTTCAGGTGTCTTAGACACAGACAGGGCTGTGCCTGTTGTACTGCCCTTGATCCACTTTATGCCAATTGTTACTCTGGAAAGTCCTGTAGGGATTCTGTAGCCCGGGATGGGCCTTTTGCTGTGGCATGCTTTATCAACTCTTTGCCAGTGAAAACCCTTCTGCAGCCATGCAAAATGGGACCTCAGGACTGCAGGGCAAATTCTGGGTGTTTTAAAAATTGGAAGCATTCTAGAGGACCTTGTATAGGAATCTCTTCTTTAATTTCTAGTCCTATAGGAAGGTGCTTGAGTAAATAAATAATGGTATCATTATCAGTAACTTTTTGTGCTTTCTTTGATTTTTGTTTTCTTCAGATAAAGAGAGAAACAATTGACCTACTGGAGAAGAGTATTATAAAGCTGTGCAGAGATGGATCTGTGAAGCTGGGACTCTTTTAATGAGTTTACCAACAAGGAAGTAATTTGCAGATGCATTTCACTATTTTCCTGTCTGCAACTGAATTTTGACTTTTCAGGGGTCTCTCAATACAGAATGCACATTGCAACTTTTTCTGAGTTTTCCTTTAATAAAAACCCAGAAGCTTTGTTTGTAGTTCTAGTATTACTTTTATTGCAGGAACAATGTCATACTGAAATTAGAGTTACATTGCTTTCACCTGCTAGATTTACTGCTGTATGTCACTGCTGTATGTCACTAGTAAGACTTTGAAGATGAGCAAACAAGGGTGTAAAAGTCTTTTCACAACTCAGTTTTCTGTTCCCTTCCCCTGCTGCCCCAAAGGAGACATGTATTTCTGTCATGAGAGTGGTAATCTAATTCTTGCCCTTGAGGGTCTTTGAAAAATTTGTGTGAATTTCAGTAATAGGTCAAAAAGGTATTTTTCACCTATGTGTTCTAGAGCTGGCGGAATGCTGGTTTTTGCTTTCACATGATAAATTATCTGTATATTGTATTGAGATTTTATTTTGGTTAAACTGTTGAAGAGTGAAAAAAGTATTCTTTTGTTTGTCCATTTAAATTAAAAGGAGGTGATCTCTGCGTGATTCTTCTGTCATTGTGGATAGTAGGGAATGGATAGATTCTTCTTCATAAAACAAGATGAATAGAGAAGAGAAAATCATCAGTATCATGGAAAGCCACTGATCCAAATTGGATATTTTAAAAATGAGTTGTCCTTCTGTGATAAAGAACACACATTTAACCACATCTCAGTCAACAACAATGAATGTGATAGGTTAAGAAATTTGATTCGGTCTTCCAGAGCAATGTTTTCTGTCCAGTGCTGTCTCAGCATCTGCAGTCCTCCCCAGTGGAATCCAGTGCAACTGGAGTAGAACTCCTTTCACTGTGTGCCATGCCTGTTAGCTGGGCGGCTATGGAAGTGAAGGGAGAAGAAATAATGCATCTGAAATGCAGAAATTCCAGGACAGCTGACAGTGTCCCTGGAAATGAATAAGACATAACGAATCCTACAATTGTGGGGCAGGAAAGATATATGTAAGCTTTTCCAGGAGGAATGAACTGGACACCCTAATCAAAGTACGAAATCATTTGATTGGTACAAGCTGATCATGGAGACCCAGGCAAAATACAGAAAACAAGGAAGAGAGAGATCTGGTTAATAAGTAATTCCTCGCCATAATGCAGGTTTGAACAAACAGTACAGTCTCCCAACAATAAAGACAGTACCTCAGCTGAAACACTCTCCTGCACAAGGTTACTCCTTTCTCTCACCAAGAAGAAAATGAAAAGCAAGACAAGTTTTCCTCCCCTAGAAGGAGCAGCACCTCCTTCCAGATGTCCGGATAACAGTGCATTCAAACAGCAGAGGCTGCCAGCTTGGAAGCCCCAGCTCACCATTGCATCTGTGCTCTCCAGCTTCTTTCTGATAGGGGCATTCTGCCTCACTGTTGGAGTCTGCCTTGTCCTGTCTGCAAACAGCGTCAGAGAAATCCAGGTTGGTTTCACGGTGCTGTTCTTTGATACTCTTTGATATTCTGTAAAGAAGAAACCAGGCTAGGTTTGGAGGGAAAGGGCATTGAGTTTTTGCTTCTGAGTAAAGAAAATAGCAATGGCTTCATGCCTTGAACATGTGTCCAGTAGCTGGTATTCCTGTGAAAATCTTCAGAGGCAGTCGGTCATCAATAAAATCAGAGCACTGGGTGATTAACTGGGTGGTAATATCTGAAATATTGGTAATAATTATTGCCACTGCCTGCTAATACCAAAATGTTGTCATTATTTTCTTGGCTTCTGAAGGGAAATAAGCAAATCTCTCTAAGAGTGTTTGGCACTAGAAGAACATACATGTTTGCTGGGGCAAAATCTTGAAATAGAGGGAGCCCTAATGTTTAAATCCCTCCTGCAGACAAGGTTATTCAGACCTGTGGTGTTGTGATTAGATTTCTATTAGGAGCCAACACTCAGCACTCCACCCAGGCTGTGCAGCAGGGGTGGGCCATGATGCCTGTGGGGATTTGTCAAGCATTACTTGGTCAGCCAGTCCAAGGTGCAGGAGTGGTCTTCACTCAGCACTCCTTTGTCGAGGAGCAGATGTGAAAGTTCTGCAGCAGTCATCAAAAGGCTCTAAACCAGCTTTAAACTAGGGATAAATTTTGTGGTTGTTCATTGAGGCCAAGTCCTGACTCTCTGCCTCTTCATTTTCAACAATGATTTTGGCAGTCCAGAGTCACTTAGAAGAGAACTGCTCTGAGAAGTCTTGGAGCTAAAACACTAACCTTTTGCTATGAGCATGTCCCTTATTACAATGTATTTGCTTGTTCACTTCTCTGACAGATAGATTATTCAGATAAATGCTCACATTGTTCAAAACTCCGTGAAAATTCCTCTAATTGGAATAAAGAATGCCACTGTTCCGTTAATTTCACGCTAAAGGAAGCTATATTGGTAAGTATAGAAATGAGGAACATGTCTGTAAGCAAGAAACCAACTCAAGTTGCTTGGTACCTCCTGTTACTTACATCTCTAAATGATAAAAGACTAATCCTGTTCTGTAGAGCTCCTGACTAAATCTGCTTTGTACATTTCAAAACATGTAATGCTCAAAATTTTACACTTTTCCCTTTGTTGTTCATTTTGGTATTTATAACCAAGACCAGGCTCCTTGGCTGGGAGACGTCCAAGGAGAAGATGGGCACGGAGGGAATGGTGTTTGATTGTGGAGGTGACTTCCCTCTGTATCTCTCTCTGAGTCAGTGGCAAACCCTTGGCTTGGGGTTGGTTGTTGCTGCCCTGCTAAGCTCTCAAGTGAGAAGGAAATCTGAAGCTCTGACCACTTTACATAAGTAAACCCCTGTAGTCATTTTTACAAGGGTTGTGCTGCTAATCCCCAAGGTCCTTGAAATAATTCAAGTCTAGAATGTGATTCTGAAGTTTCTTTTGGAAAAAGTATCCTTCATTTCCTGTCTTAAACTACCAGGTCATGTTGTTGAGACTGTTAAAATTCTTCGTGTTACGCCAAAGAGATTTTATACTCAGTACTGAATAAATGGTCCCTTAAAATCACAGTGCAATTTAAAGTCACTTTAGGATTCTTCAGTATTGAGGAGGCTGTTAAAATACTTTGTAATTATTCAGATTACAGTGATGTTTGAGATGAGAAGTTAATTTAACTGAGTAATGGGTTTTTTATAGTTGCATAATTACCTCTCATGCTTGATTTGCCTGCCTAGCATTCTCCTTTTAATGTGAAGGGTTTTGTGCACCTTCTTTTATGGAAAATGGGTGTCTGTCTCTACAAAATGATTCACAGTCGTTGCACATTCATGGCCAGCCATGCCATCTTGAGTAAAATAATTATCAGGCATTTTTATTTTAGGTTTTATTTGGTGATTTAAATTATGTTTAATTTTGTGCCAAAACGTAAAAACTTACAGTTGGGGTAAAGATTAGATTCTAGCCCGTGTCTGCTGAATTGCTTAGGGTGTAGTTACCGACATTTTAATATGAGCTGAGTACTCCCTTTCCCTCTTTTTTAGCAAGTAATAGGATTTCTCATTGCCTTCATGAACTCTCCTTATTGAAGGGATTTATCCTTGAATTCTAGGGTGACGTTTTTATGTACTACGGTCTGCAAAATTTCTATCAAAACCACCGTCGATACATGATGTCAAGAAGTGACGCACAACTGTTGGGCCGAAATGTAAATGTAAGTTTTCTTTTTACGTTGTGAGATCAGCAGCAGTTCCAGCAGGTGTGCCTTTGACCATATGGAGAGCTAACTAGGCAGAACCATAAGTGTGTTTAGGTGGCTCTAGGGAATAATAAAGTACAGATTTTCAGTGTTTGGTCCCAGCTTTTATGCTTGTTAGGGCCATTATGTCTAATAAGTTAATAAAAGAGGAAGGTTGAGGGGGATAAATAAAAGATGTCAGTCCAGTGTTGCAGTTCTCAAACCTGCACCTTGCAGTGCTGATTAAAAATACATTGTCTTTTTCAAATAAAGCACAGAAAGCTTTTTCTTCTTGTGTTGTCAGTTGCCAGAACTGTTTTAAACTGTGTTTTTATTATAGGGCTAGGGAATTAAGTTATTCTAAGTCTTTCACTTTGCCATCTGGCTTTGGAAGCGGACAAGGAGCAGGAAAAGGTTTGTTCTGAAATAAGTGATCATTTAGCATTCCAAGTATGCAATTTAGAGATCTAAAGAGGGAGGTTTGACAGCATCACCTGCAGCAGACCTGCATAAGGAAACTGGAGAGTGCAATTGTGGCATTCAGGTTTTTTTACTTACAAATCTAAAGCATATTTTCTTTGGCTTAAAAGTAGCATTTCTTAATATACACACAGTCCACATGTCCTTTCAGTACATACAATGGTTGTGCCATGATAATCTGTTGTTTCTATAAAATGCTTCTTACAGCTCTCCAGACACGTTCCTCATTTCTAAAAAATGCTTCTTACGACTCTCCAGGTGAGCTGTCAGCTTGTTTGTTTGCATGCAGATGCAGCTGCTTTTGGCTTTTGTGCCGATCAGATACACAGCTCATTGGAGTTAGTTGAAAATGTTTCTGTGTTTAAACCTGAAGATTTATAGTTTCTGATAAACTGGGATAGGAAAGATGTGATAAAGTTGCGGTGGACTTTTGTTTTTCATTCTGTATCCTCATATATCAAGATTTGCCCATGCTGAACTGCAGTAATGTGGCCAACTACATCTCCAGCAGTAATGCAGCCCAGGTCAGAATTAAAAAGAAAAAAAAATAAGATGTTCTAGGGTAAGCCAAGGCTTCACTGGAACATTTTCAGTTGTAGCCGTTTTACAACAGCAGATCCACAAACCTGGTTTTGTAGTCTAGAGCTTGCAGGTCGGCAGCAGAATTTGGTGAAGCCCTTACTTTTCCATACCTAGATATGGAAGGTGTTGCTTAACTACAGACCCATTCATTTGGATGTCTCTCTAATGTGACCAAAAGGTACTGGAGACTTAATTATTCAGTGGCTTTTCAGAAGAAGGCGTGGGAGGACACCAGCAAATTAAAACCAAACCCTGGGTCTGTGCCTGATTGTTGTGTGGCCTTGAATGCAGATCCAGAGGAGCTACTGCGCGCCCTTCAGCACCTACAGAAATGGGACCCCAATGGCGCCGTGTGGGGCCATTGCCAACAGCATGTTCAACGGTACGTGGGCACCTTCCTCTCCCACCTCACTGATTCCCTCTTGAAACTATTCCCTTGCCCCAGTCCAGGGAGTCCTGCTATTGCAAGGTCTCTTTCTCCCACAAAAGGCTTTGTTTGGTGGCGCTACTCTAGTGGATGTGGGGCTCTGCTTCCTACTGTTTAGTAACTTGGTCCTAGTGTGGAAACTGAGGGAGATTTTTCATTTTCTAAGGCCCCCTTACACATAAGTGTACAGCAGGAGTGAGGAATTTAGACCCTCTTGAAATAAGGAATCAGGATACAACGGATTTAGTGTACTTCCTTGCTAAAATAAGTACATTTTTGTACAGTAATGGGAGAGCTCAGATTCTGCCTTCCCACAATCATGTGCTTAGAAGGAGGGATTGTCCATGTTCTCCACACTGTTTTGGATCTTTGGATCTACGTGGCTTCATTTTTTTCTTAGAATGCTGGAAGCATACATAGTCTTAATTTGATGCTGGGCTTGATCTTTGTAGTAACCTAGTGGCCATAATCTGCTTATGAGTACACTTGGGAGATTTCGGACTATATCTTTGGAAGGAAAAGCAACAAAAAAACCTGTACAGACTTTTCTCCCCTACCTCATCTTTTTTGTCATCCAATCTCTGCTGCTCCACTCTCCCACCCTTTTTAAAACCTTTTTTTCCATGCAGCAGGTTTTGGGAAGGCAGCAGCTGTTTCCAAGCAGCTGAGCCACCCACACCAGGGGACTTGTGATGGCCAGTTGCATTCAGTAACTTCTAGATCCATTTGATTTTCATGTACCTGTGCACCCGCCTGGAAGTGTGATTTACTGGGTTGGTGCCAGACCTAGGCAGGCAGAGCTCAGAGCATTACAACTCCTGTTAGTGAACTGGTGACAAATAGCTGGGGATGTGGTGGGCCACAGAATGATCACTTCCCTGGAAGAGTGAGTCTGAGCTTAAAGGAGCTGTGTGAACACAGGTTTTGTAGCAGGAGGAAAAAAAAAAGTACATTTCCATTGATGCTCATGCAGCTGAATTGTCCTTTTCATGTCTCCTAAAAGGCAACCCCTCTGCATTTGTATCATCTGATTATCCCTGCCCATCATCCCATTGGCTGCCGTGGGAGGTACAGGGATGTTAATGAGATCTATCATGTTTCTGCCTTATGTTAAACTAATCTATGTAGAAAAATGTAATGGATAAAAACAAGTGCTCTTCACACGCTGAAACTGGATGGCATGGTTAAGCACAATTTTAAATGGTTATTGATTGAAGAAAGTGTTTGTGTCCAAGTTGATAGGCAAGCTCTAACTGGCATAAAACTAAAGCAAAATTTTCACACAGTTGCTTGATTCCCTTGATTGTGCTTTTACCTCTACCCTAGTCACTGAAAAGACATCATGTATAGCAAAGTTTTAGGACAACTGTCAGAGAAATTCTAGGGAAAACTAATTAGGACAGTAACTTCTGTAACTAGCTAGAGAGCTCAAAAAGTAATTTGCGAAGAAGTTAGTCCCACAGGAGTTGATGGACATGCACAACGGAGGAACGTGCACAACATACACAGGGACTGATAGGAAATATTC
This sequence comes from Mystacornis crossleyi, assembly GCA_013400655.1. Taxonomy (NCBI): domain Eukaryota; kingdom Metazoa; phylum Chordata; class Aves; order Passeriformes; family Timaliidae; genus Mystacornis; species Mystacornis crossleyi. The sequence continues at coordinate 25,342 of VYZQ01057547.1, forward strand.
AGTCTTTAAAATTTAAGAAGTTTTAAGACCCTGCTACCTTAATTCTTCTCGTGAAATGTCCAGTGCTCCATACACATGATGAAACCTTTCCCAGGACGTTCTGGTTTTCTATCCACTTCAAAAATGCTTCAGTGTGACATTTTTTTGTTAGTCATGCTGCCAATAAGACTGACTGTTTTTGACTCACAGATGTTGCTTATTGTATTCCCTGCAGATACTATTGATCTCTTTTACAATCGTAACTCATCTGTGATTCAAGTGCCACTGCTGAAGACTGGAAACAGTTGGTGGACAGATAAAAATGTGAAATTTCGCAATCCTGAATCGTACAATCTCTCTTCTGCGTTTGCAGGTAAGAATGGTTCTGCTGGTGTTCCTTATTTTTCAATGGCTTCTCTATCTTCCCTATCTTCATGTGTCTCCCATTCTGGGAAAAATCACCTTTGGGAGAAATATCTCCCAAAGCAGGTTGAAGAAACAGCTGTCGAGGGTGACTGAGAGCAGAAATCACATTTAGCCAAAATAACACCTTTTGTACTTTTTTAATCAGTGACCATAGAAATTGAGAGAAAATGTTTTTTGAAGATTGAAGTTATCCCACATCAACACCCTTCTATATAGTTTCTTGTAATGTTTTATCTGTCCAGAGAAAGCAAGGACACAGTTGCTTTTTTTTTTTTCCTTTCCTGTTGAAAACATCTGTGAAGAAGAATTGCAGGTCCCATCTTTCCTTCCTGCCTTTGCAGATTCTTGGGCAGCTGTGAGACACGAGAGGCTGCCTTTGTCACTAGTTCTTGCAGACCTGTTTCCTAGGGCTGTTTCCTGGTTTTGGTTGATATCTACTGAAGTGGGGCTAAAAGCTGCCTGTTCTGGATCAGGGCAGTGCCGTGCTGGGTGCAATAGGCAAGAGTTAATTATCTAAGTAGTTTTCATGGGACAGATTCTAAATGTCATGGCTGTGCCATTAGACTGCAAAAAGGTGTCTTTCTGGTTGTACAGGAATGTATTAATCTGTAAAAATGAAGACAAGCTCCTCATTACAGAGGAGAACATGTTGCTTGCTGAAGAATCCAGAATAAACAGTATTTTCATTTGTGCAAGTCACTTCGTTTTCCTGGGCTTGAGGGGTCTAATGTGTAGCAGTCCCTGGATACTGTTAAACCATTAATTCATGTTTGAGGTGAGTAGATACGCTTGGAGATGCTGTTATCTGGCATATGTAATTTTGGACAGTGTCTTGTGCCTCTTTCATATCTCATCTTCTGTGTTGGTTGTGTGAGGCCCAGAATTTCAGCAACCACTGTTTTTACTGACAGTGTGTCTTTCCCGCTTTGTCTCTTTGTCACCAGGGACAGCAAGACCTCCTTACTGGCAGAAACCAGTGTATCTGTTAGACGAGGGAGATGAGAGGAACAATGGTTATGTGAACGATGACTTCATTATCTGGATGCGAGTGTCGGCCTTCGCTACGTTCAGGAATCTCTACCGTCGTGTCAGGCGGATACGGCACTTTGCGGAGGGCCTGCCAGCAGGGAATTACACCTTCCGTATTTCCTACAGTATCCTTTCAGATTCCCTAAGACTGTTAGAGTTACAGTGAGGAGGAAGTGAATAGGATTTGTGTGGTCAACTGGCAAAGAAGCCGTGCGGAACACCCCCGTGTCAGCAGAGCCCTCTGACGGATTTGGGCCGTGGCCTGACTGACAGGAGCTTTTGCGCTGGTGCCACTGCCCCTCACACCCAACAGTGGGAACTCTGCTGACTAAAGCACTCCTTTTGTCAGCAGGAGTTGTGTCAACATGACCATAAATTTCTCTTCTTTCTCAGCTGGTAGAGCTGTGGTTTTAATGTTGTGCCATGGTTCTATTCTGAAAGCTTCCATGGGAGAGATGAAAGGTAAAGTCATATAACATTCTGGGTACAGCACATTAGGTAGAGGTGAGCACTTATCCTCACAGAGACTATGGGGAGTGTCACGATAAGCTTCCCAAAAGGCTCATTTTCAACTGAACTTTCATAGCAAATTATTGCAGTAGCAGTTCTATAAATTATGAATCTGAAATTTACAATGTTTAAAAAAAGAAAGTATTTCCATGTGCACACAAAGACTGTATCTAAAATAACTGGGTTTCTTACCACCAGCTGCTTACCACCACCCAAAAACAAGCTGGGTTTTTGGATCCAGAACAGCAGAGACATCACCAGTCAGTTAAAGGGGTTTTGGCAGCAAATGCAGACCTCAGAACTCTGTATGCCTTGGAAAGCCTTTTGAGCATTGAACCACTACGTTCTCTTCTCCTGGAAATAATGTACATGTTGTTAGTGAAACCTTAACATCCTTCTCTCAGATTTCCCTGTTACCAGGTTCAAGGGGAGGAAGCATGTGATTCTTTCAACCGTCGTGTGGAGTGGAGGAAGTAACCCATTCCTGGGAATTGCCTACCTGGTTTCTGGCACAGCAGCAACCCTGACAGGTTTTGTCATAACTGGTATCCACTTAAAGCTCAGGAAAAAGAAAACATACTTTCAGAAGCAATAAGGTTCACCTGCCTTTCTGAACAAAGACAAAAGTGTGCGGTGAACAAAGAAGGTGCAGCACGGACCTTTCACTCTTTCCCCTGAGCTCTGGACCATTTTCAGTGCCAGGTTTGGTGAATGTAAGCAAACTGAGGGGCAGGGCTATTCCATCATCTGAAACCAAACTTACCTGAGGTGCCATTCTTATTAATGTAAGTGTGAGCCTAAATTTGTTTCCTAGGAAACCTGTAGTGAGGTGAGCTTCTAACAGCAGATAGCACAGTGGGATAGAATTGCAGTGGCAGAGAAATGTCATGGTACCAATGTCTGGCTGGAAGTCAGGGTCCATATTAATTTCTCTCTTGGCCCACAATTCAGACAACATTTCTCTTAACTGAAATGGAGCTTTGGATGGATAAAAAGTGAGGTCTTGAGCCAACAAAAAACTTGAGCAGGTAGAACTTACTGCTAAAATCTGCTTGTGGGCCACGTACATGTGCTGAATGGCTTGGCTTGGGTTTTATATACCTTTTCCAGCTATGCTGAAAAAGCAACCAATTTACATCAGTGTATTCACTTCAGTTTGACACGTGATTTGTGATTGAATACAGGGCATCTATTAGGAGTTTGGAGTTTGTTTATAACAAATTTATTGGATTTATCTATCTACTGAGAGCTGGAGAGCATCCCGTCACTGATCTACATTTTTTAAAATTATGGTTTAATAGAAATCTTAAATTAAAAGCTCCTTTAATGCAAAGTATTTTAGAAGAAACATCTACCTAATATAACTATTAGGCCAAAATTGCACTCCTACCTACCCCACCCTTCCATGTGAAAGTTCACAAATTCTTACATGGCACAGAATGGTAACTTACTGGCAATAGAAATCAAAGCACCAGAAAATCTGTCAACTTAATTTAAAGCAAACACTGCAGCTCATGAATAGTTTCACCAATTTTCATGTTTCATGCTCAAAATTTTACACATTTAGGACTTATTTCTAGTCTCACAAAATGAAGGAACAGCACTGAAGAATTTAGGTCAAATATACCATGGTAGATGTGAATTTTTTGAAATAGCTTTTCTGTTGTAAAAGTGCAAGTGGAATAAAACACCTTAATTCCTTTCCTACATATTTTGTGTGCTTTGCCTCTCTCTCTCCTAAAAAACCTTCTCACTCACTAGAACAGGAAAGGAGAAGGGGATGCATCACAGGGAGGCTGCGTGCCACTCTCAAGGCACCCACATCTGCTTTTACGTGTCTGGTGACCTGTGACAGATGGCCCCTGGGGCAGGGGTTTGCAGCCACGGACGGTGCAGTTTCCTTGAAGCTCTGCCTCACAGCTGAGCCACGAGCAGCAGAAGGGGAGCTCCTCTAGTTCCCAGCCCAGCCTGGGAGGACACAAAGCTCCACCAGTGCTTTGTGCTGACCTGGGAGAAGTGCCTGTCCCCTCGGCTCTGTCCGCTTGGGGCCAAGCACCTCCATCCAGAAGCTGGAGAAACAGGGCTCCTGGATTTCAGCCCTTGCACCTGGATCTGTCAGGAGCCGTGGAAGAACACCACCCCTCACTGGGCTGGACAAGACAGGGCATGAATCAGTGCATTCAACAATGCTTAAGCTCGTTAGTCTAAATCACTTTTAACAGTGAGACATGCTCCTAAACCTTTTAAGTCCTTTTGAAAATGTGATTCCATGCAGCTCTCTGGAAAGCCCTGATGGGATTTCCTGACAAAGCTGAGCTTATGTTTTCTGGCTCCTAACAAACCATAGGAACTTCTTTATTTTTCTCTTTCTCTTTTTTATATATTCATTGTTGGTTTTTTTTTTTTTTTTATCGTCTGAGAAACTGACTTTTGAGAAAAGATAGGGGTGATTAAGTCACGATGCAGTTGTCTCTGATTTTATTTCTTCATGAAGCATCTGGTTAAAAAATTAGTAAAAGGAGACTGAATAGCGAGGTATGTATTTCAGTGAGTCAGTGTCTACCAGGAAAAAAAAAGTTATCTAGAAAACATAGCCCAGCAAGTAGTGTTTGCCCATTATCTCCCAGAGGTTTGTGCAAGAACCTCTACTCTTGAAATGTAGATTGTCTTCAAACCCCTCCATAGGGAAGACCTGTCTTCAAACAAGTCTTTCTGTTTTTCCAGAATTTGTCTAAGTCTTTGTTTATAAACTCAAAATCTCAGTTTTGATCTTACCACAGCTTTAAACACACAACTTTCTGGTACCCTCTGAACAGTGTGCTTGGAAGCTACTGCTTCAGCTCCAACCATTTCTGGTGTTAGCTCTGAGACGCTCTGCAGTGTCTGTCTGGTTCAGGATGGTGCTGCCCAGACCAGAGCAATGGGAATGGCAGCTTTGATTAATTACTCCCAGCAGATGGAATCTGCCTTGCTCAGAAGGGTGGAAAATAAGTGTTAGCAATCTCCTTACGCTGCCTTTTGTGCCAGTGCTGCAGCCTCTGTGGGTCTGCCCCCTGTGCCAGAGCTTGCACAATTGTACCTTTCCCGGAAAGCTTTGCGGGTGTGTTCCTCAGTGCCCACACCGGGAATACTTCTCTATCTACATGAAATGTTTGTTGAATTCTTTTATGCTGCTGCTGCCTTATTCCCTTTCATGCAGGGGCTGGAACAGAAGTGAGAGGCTGGGCTGAAGGACCGGCCTAACCTAACAGAAAGATGGTAAAAGCCATCATTAACTGCTCCTCACTGTGCCATGTCCCAGGGGATTGTCCCCTTTTGTCAGGTGCTGATAGCAGCAGGAGGCACGAGTCCAGGCAAATATCCAGTGGGATTTTGAATTAATTTATTCTGGCTTTCAGGAGATCATTAGGTCAGTTGGATCAGGGAAAGCAACACTGAGGTTTGGAGGGCAGAGGTATGAAGGAAGCAGAGATGTTACACTTTTCCTGAGGTGCAAATTGCTTTCAGAATGCCCGGAGTGTGACAACCAGTATCGTGTCTTTGACTTACCCTGCTTTCGCCTTGCACGTTTGATTTTAGGAATTATGTGTTTTGAGTAAAGAGGAAAATTTTTTAAAGTGCCTTGGTAAAACTTTCCAAAATAGAATTTTAATTAGCCTATCTATGAAATATACTTTCACCAATAGTAAGCGGGCTCTTTTCTCAAAGAGATTGACTTATGTAAGCTCGACAACTCAGTGCAAAGATGTCTAGGTTTATGATTGCTGAATGACATTAAGAGCTGTACCTGAAAAGTCAAAGCCAACAGCACCACCGTGAGGGCTACAACACTAAGCCATAAAAGACTACTTGCCATTATTTGTAATATCTTGGCATATCAAAATTATTAAATTGTTGGTTCCTTTGTTATAGCTATTGAAATCCTCATCTTGCATCATTGCTGCATTTTCAGTTCCTTTGAGCTAAATGAAATTTTGCAATTTCCTTCACTCTCAGCAAAACAAAGATGCATGTCAGAAATGGGGTTTAGGTTTGGTGAACTGAAATTAATGATGTCATAGATGCTGAAAGTACTAGAAAGTGATTTTTTTAATTTTCCCTATCTTTTTTCCTAGAACAGATAAATAAAGGAGGACATTAGTTATTCAAATTTTTTGGGGGGAGAGTGGATATTTAGTAAATAGAAAACTGGACAAAGGATTCCTGTTAACAGACGTAATCTAAATTTATATGGTAAAAATGGTCTAAAATAGGTGAGTCAAATGGGATATGTGTTTCTGGGGTTTGTTTATGATTTTGAAGATGGCAGTTACACGTGGGAGCATCATCTGGAGTTCTTTAGTTCAGTTTTTAACAGTGGCAAAAATATTTGGAGGGGACAAGATTCCATTATTATGAAAAACTTACCTGCAATTTAAATCTCATTTCTAAATTACAGGGAGGTATAGGAGACATTTATATTTTAATGTCAAAAACAGTTGTAGTGGTTCTGGTTGCCAGCTCCTTTTAAGATTAAATTTCATTAATGGATATAACTCTATATCTAGAAAGAGAGGCATTTTTTTATAGACCCCAAATCTCGTTTTTTATTTTACCACAGCTTTAAATATGCCTTATATCTTTCTGGTATCCTCTGAATTAATCAGGTGTTACAGGATATTTCAGTAGCACTTCAGTTAGAGAATTTTTCCAAGTCATTTTCAGGCTTTACAGTCTCATGAGTATATGTCCAGTATTTGTCTGCCATGGTTGTTTTTTTCTGTTTTCAATCACAGACATTTGCTTTCATCTAAAAATAAAGGGATGAGTCCTTCATGTGAAACAGATTAGCATGGTCACAGACCTATAGAATCTGGAAAAGTTAGTTACATGCTGCATCTGTTTTATATTAACAGCTGTGTTACATGCAGGTTGTTAATTTTAGTGTTTGGATGGTGTATTTTAGTGATGCACTGCAGTGTAAAAGCTTCTCCTTCCTCTGCGAAACGAAACTCATACAGGAGTAAAGTCAAAGATGGCAGTTCAGGGAAGGGAGGGCTTTGTAAGCTTTGACTATATAAAGAGAGGTTGCATAGCAGTTTGGATTTGAGTTAGGTCTAAAAGAGGAGAGAGCATTTGCCTGTCGCATAAGAAGGTGCTGTCATCCTCACTGGGAGCAGCAGGGTTTGAAGCAGCTGATTTGAGAAAAACCTGTAACCCCAAAATGAGGGGAACGGCAGAAGGGGAAGAAGTGCCTTTCCTGCTCTTGGGTGTGGAGGCAAAGAAATTTGGCTGAGCTGCTCAAGGTGATGGTATATCCTGACACGTGATCTGGAAAGCCCATATGATTTTGAGCAGCAGGCAAGTGAAGTAAAAAAGTTTCTTGGTTTTCAGCGCAGTCTGAACTACCGTGTGTAGCTTTTGAGCGAATGTGTTTTGACTGGGTTCTCTGTAATTGCATTATTCCCTACAATTCCAAGAATAATTTTGTTACGAGCTGGGAGTGCCTTGGGCAGCTGCCTTCAATTTGGTGGTCTTGTGTTTCCAAAAGAGCGATTGTGGAGCATTTTTGTTCTCTTTGGGTCCTGCCTTTTCCTCAGGTTATGAAAGCCAGGCAGGGGAAGAGTGGGGCTTGTTTGGCTTTTGCTCACATTCGTGAAGGAATGGAAAAGGTTTTCTCCCTTTTCCCCTGAAGCTGCCTGGGAGAGGAAAAGGGCTGTAGGGCTGATTCTGGGCCTATGCAAGGAGAGGCAGTATTTAGATGACATCAGATAGTAATTGCCATAGGTAAAGATACCAAAATACCCTCTCGTTAACCATTTAGGCGCTGGCAGGGGCTTCCTCCAGCCATCGGAGGTGCGTTTGAAGGAGGCGAACGGGAGCGGGCGAGCAGGGGCGGGATGAGGCAGCTCGCACAGGCAGAGCAAGCTGGCAGGGGTGCAGCCATCCTCCGGCGAGTGGGGGTTTTATTTTGTGTTGGGGTCTTGTTTGGATGATTGGGTTTGGGATTTCTTTTTCAGCAATGCTCCCCAAAGGATCAAAAGCTTGTTCTTTGTTAAAATCGTAATAGCAAAGCAGGGAATTATATTTGGTTCCTTTTGCAGTTATAAGGAAGGATCTTAGAATTTCAGGAGAACGTTTTCTGTTTATTAGGAATACATCGATTTAATGGCATCAAATTTGATTATATAAATATAATGGCAGTTATAATCCTATTTAGATTGTCTTTGTTTTCTACAGAAATGAGATATTCCTGAGCCTCAGACTTCTTCCAAAGCTATCCCATAATTTTCCTTGTGTTACCATTCCATCCTTCCAGAAGCTGATTATTGCTTGCACAATTGTCTGCAACACTCATAAATTTACCACCTAAATTCTTAAGTAGCAATATGAAGAATTCACTCAAGCTGCATAATATGGTTAATTGTATTCAGACTTGCTTGAGTTAGACACTGCATTCATAATCTAAAGTGACTTTTCTCCTTTTCAGGGAGGTTTAATTACAATTAGAATTTGAGAATTTGCTGGGAAGAAGCACGGCTTGTCTTGAGTATTTCCTAAACCCTGGTCCCAGTGGTGCCAGACATAAATCAAGCACTTGCGTGCACCATCTGTCTTGCCTGGCCAGCAGAGTTAGCAGAATTCCAATGCCTGAATTATAACTGGCAGTGCCTTTTAAGAAAATGACTTTGCAGGGGATATTTTAACAGCCCCTGATTTTAGTTAAACAGTCAGTTAGACAATCAGTCTTCATGAGGTTTCAAAGTTTTCAGAGATTCCTTTTCTCTTCCTCCAGTTTTGCTGCAGAAAAGCAGAAGGATTGCAATAAAGGACGTTGCTTAATTTATTCTCAAAATTGTATCTAAAAAGTAGGAAGAGAAACTTGAATTCGGGAATCTTTCATGGAAGTGTTTTTATTAAGTGATTAAAAAACCAACACCCATAAGATGGAAATAGTGAATACAGAAGAGGCTAGAGAAAAGGAGAAAAAGAAACTTCTGAAATGTTTGCAAAACCATGTGAAATTCTGGAAGGGAAATGGATAAATCTGACTTGGTTTCTAAACTAATTTTTATATCAACTTCCAAAATTAGAATTAATCATTCCCCCCCACACCCCCACTCTGCTAAGAATGCTGTTTCTTTGCCAGACCCACATGGCAAAAAGAGTATGGGCATATTCCCCGAGCCTGGGCTGCTCTGTTCTCCCTCTCTGCTGCATGTTCTGGTGCAGTGTTAAAGCTCGTGTGATCAGAGCCACACCTGGCAGTGGGCTGGGATGAAATATTTCTTCCAGGATATACCAGACCCAAATCCTACCTGGTGGTAGGAATGGATGTTAACCCTGATGTTTTCCCCATGCATAAATGTAAGACAGAGCTGCTTGGAAGCTTTTCCTCCAAGATTTGCTTAGTGCTGTGTAGGATTAGTAGGTACAGGAGCTCATCCAGAAGATCTAAGGCATCAGTGGGCTTCATCACTGCTACCAGGGTAGAAGTGCTTATTTTGTGCTGTCTTTGATTTCTGAAAAGAGAGGACCCTATACAGAGGTTTTTTTCCATTTTCTGAGTCAGCATGCTTCGCTTGGATCAATACAAGAAACCCTGTTCTCTCTAGCTGGAAGAGAAACAGAAAATGGATGGTTTGTCTCTCGTGTACTTAAGAGGTGCATCTGTCTGTCTTCATGTCTAGTGATAGTAACTGTGAGTTAGTCTCAAAAATACTCATTTATTCATTCATTTTATGTGGATGCAGAGCTGTTTTGTCATACATTTGAAACCCTCTAGAACTTTTTCTCTAATGAAAAACATTAGAAAGCAAGTAGTTTCTCCCTTGTTTAGTCAAATTTGTTTTCATTAATGCATTAGGGAAACTAAAGAATAGGCACAAGTAGCACAGGATACTGATAAGCATGGGATGCTGGAATTACTCCGTTCCTCCTTGAAGATTCAGTGACTTAAGAAACTGTACCTGTGCATATATCTGTGAATGCTTGTAGTTACATCCTATAAGAGTTGTAGGGCAGAAGAACAAGGGTGTCTAGGATTCGCTACAGTGTCCTGGAGGAACAAAGAACAAACAGTAAGCTCTCTGACAGTTCTCAAGCCCAAACAATTAGATTTTCATTATGAAAGCTATGAAGTCAATTTAGCAATAGTGGGAAGAGCTGTTACATTATGATGTCATAATGACTCGCTCCTGTTTTCAAATATGAGTCTGTATGGGTTATTAGTAGGTTTTTAATTTGTTCTCCCTCTTTAGACTGAAATGCAGCTGCATGAGAAAAAGATGATAAGGCAGCAGGAGGAGGAGATGTTGAATGAACAGAGAAGTGACTGATGCTCTGGCTGCAGAAGTACTTCAAGTAAGGGAAGAAAACATTACTATGCAGGTACTGGGCCCCTCTGGTTCCTTATCCATCAGGATGACTCGTTAGAATTCTGAGTTCTGTTGCAAATATGGGCTGAGATGCATTGTCTTGTGTTCTGGAGATTTTAACAATAAACAGAAAGAAAATGATAAAATTGAATGAGGAGCCTGAGAATTACAGTAGCACATACAGGTATGGAATGCTTGGAAAGTCGTTCGTTTATCTTTATTTAACTTCAAAGCCTGAGGAAGTTCTGGGTCTGTGAAACTGAGCTTTACCCTATCCATCTAGAAGTTTAGGCATCTTCCTTCACACTTCTATACTGTAAACACTACTGGAGCAATGAGTGGATGTAATACTACATCTTCCTTTTTTTAGTTTGCAGTGAAGGTAGATTTGATGAATGGCTACATTTGGGAATGGAATGATTAGGAAACCTTAGAAAGGAAGTGATGTCATGAGAAAGAAAAGGGAAAACAAATAATTTATAAATGAGAAACACGGAGACAATAATATTTAATCCTCACTGGAATCCTACAGTAATATTAAGAGGCTAAATTTCTTCTCAGGGCTGCTGGTGGTATATAATTTTGTAATTTATGTTGTTAGAATACAAATTTCTGAATTCTGTGTATCTTTTTTTTTTTCCTCCTTTAGAAGAAGCTTCAGCAATACATGACGGTAACAGGTGAAAAGCTGATGTGTCTCACACAAGCATTTAAAGACATCCCTTTGGTAGAACCTGGAAGAGAACAAAGTCCAAAACATTCTGGAATTGCAAGCAAAGGTCCAGCAAACAGTCAAGGTGCATACATGTATGTGTGAAGGATGAAAGAGGAGTTGTGGCTAGTTTATCCCTGTAGTGGAAAATCTGGTATTTAATAGACGTCTGCTGGCACAAGTACCCCTTGCATGAGGTGAATGTCACTTCTGTAAATCCCCATGCCATGGGTTCCGCTGGGAGCACAAGCACAAAAGGAATGGAGTAGCCTTCCCCAATTAAGGTGGCTTCCAAAGTCAGTTGCATTCTGAGAGTCCCAGAAACCCAAAGAAACCCCCAGAAACCCAAAAACCCCCCAGAAACCCAAAGAAATCAAACCAAACAGAACCAGGATCTCAGCTCCGTGTTGCTGAGCAGCCTGGCCGTGTGAGATTGGTTCTTCCATAAGACACTGGAGGTCGCTGCTGGCCGAAACAGCAGCAGCGGAGGCCCGGAAACCGAGCAGCCAGCGAGGTTTGCTATTTGGTGTTGGTGACTTTGTGAGAGGGGAGTGACCAGCTGAGCGATGTGTGACACGGAGACAGGCTAAGCTAAGCCAGTAGCACTGGTGGCCAAACTACCCAAACGTGATTCACCTTGGATGTCTAACCTTCGCTCACCACTGAGTTTTCTCCCAGCTGTCTTTCCTGGTCGATTGTTTAAATGCATTGCTTTTGCTCTCAAGGTCAGTAACTTCTCCTGAATCCCAAGGTTTCTCAGAGTAACTTGTATTCCGTAGTTAAATGCTGGTTTTGTGAATCTTTGTAGTTAAAATTTTTCTTCCCGGAAGAATTTTCTTCTTGGGAAGAAGCCACATACCAGATCCCTTTTTTTGTGATTGACCCAGGCCTTGTAAAAGCAAACAAAAGGAAATCACCCCCCAAAATATAAAATCCAAACAATCAGAAAAGCACCCCTCAAAACCCCCCCAACCTAATACCCAAACCTTCACATTCAACCATTCTGCAGCACTAGAATTTTCATGTCTTCTTTCCTTACTTTCCTTAATTAAATACAGAATAACTTCTTTTTTTTTTTAACTGAAGAGATGTCTCATTTAAATTAAATCATAAGAAGATCAGCAAAGAGCTCAAAAAAGTCTTGAATTGTTTTCTATCCAACCATTGTTGCCACCAAATTTATAATATAGGGTATTCGGACAAGTGCATAAGTCTGATTTTCTCAAGAAAATGTCACCAAATGCAGCTCAAATACCTGTTCAAGTGACATATCTGTAAGTCTTTTGCATGAGCTACAAACAGATCTCATACTACTGTCCCGAAATTGTGAGGCTATGTGTAAGAATTCTTTTGTTCTTATGGCCAGTAAAGATTTACAAAATGCTTGAGTGGAAGAATTCTGTACCTGGGCATCAGGAGAAAGTTAGGAGTGTGTGTGTGGAACGTCCTCTAGTCTGTTTTTCAGATACCTGAACATAAGAGTTGTTATTGAGATTCTTCCTATTTCACTGTAACTAATTTTTGTTCCTTTTTTTTGTTGTTGTTTGTTTTGTTTTGTTTGGGGGTTTTTTGTTTATTTGTTTAACTTTCATCCCTGCTTTATCCTTTTCTTTAGAAAAACCTGATTTCACCTATTCTGAGCCCAGGACTGATGCAGGCAATAGGGAAAATATGCTGAAATTTCCACAGGAAGAACTACCTTTCACGTTTCCCCCGGGGCCAGGTGCCTCGGGTGATACGAGACCTGGTAGAAGCTTTCCAGCTCACATCTTCCAGCCAGCTGTGCTGCTGTCACCACCACAGCAGAAGAGCAGTCAGGAATTGTCTTCCCTCCTGAACAGTGAGATCTCTGTGACTGCAGTAGCCCTAGGAGTCTGTGTTGTGTGTTACTGTTTCAATCTCCACCTCCCTCCGAAGATGTATTTTCCATGGAATATTTTTAATCGGTATGCCTAGACATACTGGCCCTACAGCTGGAATATCCTACTGCTGCACACAGATATGCATTTCCTTTGTTACTACGCCTGTTGCTGGACAGCCTTTACACTTCCTGTTTTCCATCTCCTGGCAGCAGTCCTGGCAGTGGCAATCCAGAGTGACATTTTTATTTGGTGCTCAATTATCATATCTGTGTGATTGCTGAAGCTCTTTGTCGATGACCTACAGCACATCATTTCAGATTTCCACCTGCTGATGGTGTAATCCAGCCTACATCACCTTTAATGGTGGGACCACTGAAGCCT
>VYZQ01057549.1:8808-45241 GCA_013400655.1 Mystacornis crossleyi
GAAGTTCAATGCAAACTTGTTTTCCTTATGAGATCTAATATTTCCCTTATCAGCCAGTTGAAAAAATATGAGATGGACTCCACTACAACTGAACTGAATAAAAGGACTCTAGGTATGACACCGACTAGTGCTCGATGCTTTGAACTTCTATGATGGCTGTGTTGCCTTTGCCAAGATTACAGCATCAGCTTGTGAGAAGCATGCAATAAATCGCCAAAAATTTTAGCAAAAGAGGGCTATGCTCAACATGTAGTCCTTATGTAGTAGTATTTTTGAGAAGCAACTTTGTTTTGTTGTCATCATCCTGGGTTTTGCCATCATCTGGATATTTTTTATTATCTGATTTCAAGGAAAATGTTGATAATAAGCCAAGAACACCAGTTCACTTTGAAAATGAGCTAACATGGGATGTGGCTACAACGAAAAGGTTGCTTTTGAATAGCTGCAGAAACAGTTTGTATAAGTATGCTTGCTTATGTATTCCAAAAAGAAAATACACTCCACCAGTGCAGTCTGCCATAAGTTTCTGTGGAGATGATGCTACCTTTAGGTATGATGGTGATGATGATGATGAATACCCATCCCTAAGAATGACTTTCAGATCACTAGAACCTAGTTCAGAGTAGCAGAAAAAGAGGAGGTTTATAGTTTGCATGACAGGATGTCTAGAGAGAAGCAGTGGCAGAGAGAGGAATGTGAATATGCTCAATTAAACCAGCCTGGTGTTAGGCATTCAGGATGTTGGATATCACAGATGATTCAGAAATTTCCTCTCAAGGACTTTCCAGCCATTCCCATAGATTGCGCCTAGACTGTACACTTTTGCTTGTAATTATCTTTTTGTTTAAGAAGCTGGAAAGTCCAGAGGTTTTGTAATATTTTTCCCTTTGTTAGTAACTGATGTCTGGAGGTGATAAAAGATTCAGCAGGAGAGAAGAATGAGTTCTTTTCAATTATTATGTATATTTTAGATTAAAAGAAGTGATTGTAAGCCTTTTCTTATAGTATAAGCAATATTTACACGGAGTGTACATAAATTCACTCCTTCCAGCACACTAAGGTACTATTGAAAGAAACTATACCTGAGTTTCTGGCCCATATCATACTTACCTTGCTCCTGTAAATCTTTGCTTTTGGCAGCATTATTGTCTCACTTTGGGATCCAGTCCCAGGAATGCAAATTATTTTTTTTCTTTCATCTAATTTAAAGAGACATTTATTTTCTTGCAGAGGAATAGTGTTGTGATGTTCTCTTTCCTGTATTTTGCAGTGCCTATACAACTGGTTGTGCTAACTAAATTAAATATCCTGTATTGTGGGTTATATCAAACAGATGTCTGTGTGACACGGAGCTGAACCATCACTGCAATTCTGTTAATTTTCTTATAGAAATGTTATGACAATTAAGCTTCCTGAGCAGCTCAGTATTTCAACAGAGAGTGTTAAAATATGCCTGTTGGAATGCACTGCTTCCTTAGGTGACTTTTTGAATGATTTATGAATAGTCAAAACTATGAAGTATGAGTCTATTCACCTGGTTTGTCCCTGAAGTAGACCGTAAGGGCACTGCATACCTTAGGGCTTTAGGAGATGAGGAAAATAAATTCTGTTTTGTGGAAAACTCCGTCTAGAAGTTGGATGTTTAATTTTGAGCTAATCATTGAGGCTCCCTGGTAGTCAGTGGGAAAAGGTTACTGAAGATTCATGACTTAAATCAAGAGTTATAATAGGTTGAATTACGTTGGGATGTAGGAAGTACATGCTTCTTGTTTTCTTGCAGAGGGGACCATAGCTCTCCAGGAAAGGTGTTTCTGGAATACTCCCTTGATGCAAACGTCTGACTGACCCGACTTTGTGTTCTTTGCTGCAGATCGATTTTGAAGATGTGATTGCTGAGCCAGAGGGAACACACAGCTTTGATGGGATTTGGAAGGCCAGTTTTACCACCTTCACTGTAACGAAATACTGGTTTTATCGTTTACTGTCAGCAATCTTTGGTATTCCTATGGCTCTCATCTGGGGCATCTACTTTGCCATTTTGTCATTCCTGCACATCTGGGCGGTGGTGCCGTGCATAAGGAGCTACCTGATTGAGATCCAGTGTATTAGCCGTGTCTATTCCATCTGCATCCACACATTCTGCGACCCGCTCTTTGAGGCCGTAGGCAAAGTGTTCAGCAGCATCCGAGCCACAGTACGGAAAGAGATCTGAGGGACGTTTCAAGGAGAACCATCAGTCTAGGAAGGGGGTGGAGGTTTTGTGTTGTTTGGAGTGTTTTGGTGCCAGTTTTGTGTTTCCCAAAGCAACATACAGCAACTGGTGGTGGACTGGCCCAAAACAAAGAATCACTTGCTCAGTTTCTTTTTCTACTGTTCATTCTTACTGGACTACTTGCATTTTTCTTTTTTTTTCCTTTCTTTTCCCTTTTTTTTCCCTGCTTTGGTCTGTATTTTAAACTAACCTTAAAGGGCTATTTTTCTATGCCAGCTGCATATCATTTTTCTGGCTGTTCAAGTCAGAGATTGAAGTGTTGTTGGATGTCTTTTTATCTTACCCTTCATTCCTTGTGAGATAAATCCACAGTGATACTGAAGAATGACAAAAATGCTTTCCAACACTATAAAGCCATTCATTTTATTGTGGCCGAAGAGTGCAGAGCTATCACAGCAGAATGAACGTGACCAGCTGGCAGGTTTTAGCAGAATGTTCTTTTTCAATTGGATTGTCAGTTGACTGCAGCTATTTACAGCCATGGTCAGATATTGTGCAGTATGAATAAATTAGTTAAGTAAACATATTACTGAACTAGCGTATGTCCTGAAAATTTAACATTTCATCAGGCTGGAGACATTGACGCATAAAAGCTTTGGTCGGTGCCTTTCTGTCTCATTCTCTCTTGGAAGTTTGCATCCAGTTATTTTTCAGCCTTTGCTAGGATTGCAGAAGCAAACTGCAGTTGAGAGCTAAAATTGGTCATTATGGAAATGTTTTCCTGACTGTGACTTATGACACATCCCTTTGCAAGCATTTAGGTGCTTATCTCATTGGCATCTGGGGTATTTTTGCAAAGTATTAATATAAATGTGTATCGCAGGTATGCCAGAGATAATCCTGAGTTAAAAGAAAAACGAAGGAGTGCCAAAGAAGCCACAGGAGGCCAGGGAGTAGCTGCCCCTACGAGAAACTTTTCTACAGCTTTCAAAACTCCCCTATCAGCAGAAGTCAGCCTGCCACTAGCACACAGATTGTTTTCGGGATGCTTTGCTGAGTCTAAATTTATCCATCACAAGAGATGCTTTAGAATCTTCACATTTGTGTGTTGCTTTGTTCATTTTTAGCTGAGCTGCCACATCAGGAAGTCTTAAACAGAGAGTGTTGTGTGAAACTACCGTGTTGCAAAGTGGAAGGCCTCAGTAGCAGGGCCTTTGCGACATGTTCTGATGCTGTGACCTGCAAGAGCTTTTTGCCCTCATGATAGTACTGTGTTCAGAGATGCTCTCTGCATCCTCATTGGTTTGTGTGAAGCATTTGTAAAAATAGTTGTGAGGCTAATCAGCTTTACTGTAAACCAAGCTGGAGTCTGAGCCTGCTCCAGCTGGAATCTCTAGCAAACCAGTTCTTGACTTGCAAGAGTGCAAAATTTGGCCCTTGGGATGAACATGGAGCTGTCTGGTACACCTACAGCTTTTTTTATTTAGCGCTGATATTTCACATATTGCTTTACCTAACATGGAAGTGCCTTCCATTCTATTTCTGCCAAAGCATTGAAAACTTTAGGAAATGCTGCATTTTTAAATGGGGGTGGGGGAGGGAAAAGGGGAGAGGGTGCACAAAAAATTTACAAAGCTATTAACTACTATTTGCATTTAAAACAGACACTGGTATGGATATAGTTTTATCTTTTTCTATGTACATAATGAAGAGTGTACTATTATAGATATTTTCAGTATTAAAAACAACCGAGATTGTAAACAAGAAATATTTTATGTT
This sequence comes from Mystacornis crossleyi, assembly GCA_013400655.1. Taxonomy (NCBI): domain Eukaryota; kingdom Metazoa; phylum Chordata; class Aves; order Passeriformes; family Timaliidae; genus Mystacornis; species Mystacornis crossleyi. Next base: position 12,800 of record VYZQ01057549.1, read on the forward strand.
TTTATGAGGAAAATCACTCTGAAGAAAACCTTCTTGATTTACCATATAAACTGTATATCCTGAAAGATGTCTGTTCACTTAGAGTTCTTAGTCCCTAATCCAAATACATTGCTGATCCAACAATTTACATTATTGTTATAAGCTTACAGATATAACTGACACCTTTTTTAAAATTCTGCATGTACATTAAAGACTACAATAAAAAGATGCTTAATGGTAGATCCTGTCTGACTTCTTTTTCCTTGAAAGTCATGTGGACAAAAATTGTTTAAAGCTTTCTTTGTCAGTCCAGTGGAAACAGGATTTTTCCTAATAAAAGCTCATTACCCTGAACATTTAATGTATGGAAATAGAGGAATGACAGCTTTTATTCAGCCATGTATAGACGTAACTTGTGACAGGACAGTTCGTTTCTATGGGTTTGTTGCACAATACATGTCACACTGTTACACAAAAGCCCAACAAAACATGCTATTACGAATGGTCTACAAATCTATTAACCGTATTTTAATGTTCAAATGGCAGATACCAGATAAATGTAGTCCATCATATATTTTCCAGTAGCAGAATAGTATATTTAACAGTACTTAATAGGCCAGTGGTATAAAATTATATGTTGAATTGGACTATGTGAGGAAATGTAAAACATTTTAAAAATAAAAGGGAGGCTGTAATGTGAAAGAAAAACAAATACACCTTCACTATTCAAAAACATCTTGCTTTTGCAAAGAGCCTGACATACAGTCAGGCTTAACTGTTTATACTATCATGACTCCAAGACTCTGCATGGGAGGGATGTGCAGATTCATGCTATGGTTGCACTGTCCCTGGTGCTTTGCTGAGCAGCAGTCACGAGGCTGTGCTGTGGCTGGATGTCATATCCACGCTCCTGTCATAATACTTAGGACCATAGCCGAGATACACCCCATAGCAATATCCAGGTTTGTCAAGTAGAGGGTTAGACATTAGGTGTTGGACAGTGGCACCAGGCAATTTCCTGTCTTGGCTGTAAATGTGGAGTAGACAGCCTCACTCCGCTAGATACAAGTCCGTGTCATAAAATGCCTCAGGACCCGTGCATTCAGGTGGGCTCGAGTTTTTCCTCCTACCAGAAAACTTTTCTGGCTGTCGTTGGTCACTCTCCTCATCCTCTGAGTCACCAGTTTTTAGATTTTGCCATGTAGTTTGAATTGTTTTCCTGAGAGTAAGTATGGGGAGCTGGGCACTTCAAACAAGGTGGAGTACCCAGGTATCGAGAGTGTGAACTATCTGGCTGTGTGGTTGATCCCTCTAAATTTGACTGAGAACTAAATACAGAATATTTTTTTAAAATACACTTATTGGAATGAAGTTGCAACAAAATATAAAGACAAACCTTAGGCTTTTAATATTGATAGAGAATTCCCATACCTGCACCTTTTAACCCTCTCTTAGGTCAAACTGGAGCTATGTTCACTTGTTTGCTTTCATTGCTGTGTGTGTCTGCTGCATCCTTTTGTTTCCTTGTGTCCTGAGGAGGAGGAAAGAAGCCCAGAATAAAAGTCTTTTATTAAGATAGAACACCTTTGTTCTTCTCATTTATGTCTTACAAACCTTGACTTTTTCATTTCTTGTTATCTGACACTGGGACACCATGTGACAGAGGTTATTTTATTTCTATCTTGCTCTCTTCTGTAGAACTTCTAATTAAAATTTCAATTGTATAGTACAACTAGCACATCCCGTCTCCAAGATGCTTTTCTCTGTTACGGCCTTCTGAAGGCACAGTGATAAAATGTACATTTGGTAACTGTGACAAATGTAAATGCACAGTATTCTCACTAAATGTGTAACTGCTATTACTAAGCAGTCTATATATAAAAAATAGTGTGGCCAGCAGGACTGGGGAAGTGATTGTCCCTCTGTACTCAACACTGGTGAGGCCACACTTCGAGTGCTGTGTCCAGTTTTGGGTCCGTCACTGGATGAAGGACACTGAGGGGCTGGAGCGTGTCCAGAGAAGGACAGTGAAGCTGGTGAAGCACCTAGAGAGTGAGTTCTGTGAGGAACAGCTGAGGGAGCTGGATTTGTTTATCCTGGAGAAAAATGTTGATGCAAGACACAATCCACAGCGCCTAGGCACAATTCTAGTAGGTGATTCGCTTTTGTTCTGAGAACCTGAATATCCTTGGCCCATAACTGTCAGCAAAGCTCACTGAAAGGGTGCCCAGGTTACACATACACACTGCGGGGAGGTATAAACGAGGTGTTACTCTATCTGACCTTCTCCTGTAGGAGCTGGAGATGATAAATGCTCTCAGGCATCCCTAACAAGTGCTGGGAAATGATGTCTCTCTGAGGCTTCTAGTCTAACATCTCACTCCTTGAGATAGGAGATTTAAACTCCTCTCACTGCACTCCCAGGTGTAAACTTCAGCTTCTCACCACTCAGGGTGCTGACTACTATGAATCCAATTTTTATAAGAACGATTATGCGCTCTGCAGGAACTAACCATAGACACCTGATGTGGCATGATGGCTTCCAACAGGAGCCAGGTCACCTTAAAGGCACTGCCTGAGCTGCATGACACCACTGTTGATCTAAAGTCTTCAGATTTTCACTTCTATCAAGTGATTATCAGTGTAGAGGGAAATAAAGGCATTATGGTCTCCAGTTCTAGAACTTCTAGAGATAATTGTTTTCCAGCTTGAAACACTAGCGATCTAGGCTGAAGGCTGTTCTGCAGGCTGACAGAAGCTCTCAAGAGTTGTGTTGGCACCCAGGGACTAATTTAGATATAAGCCTGTCATAACTGACCCTCTCAGTTGATCATATCTCTGAACCTTTCTCCAGGACGTGGAGTACCTCTGCAGTGCATCTGGGCACTGACAGTCTTTTCCTGGCTATTTATTCCAAGCTAGAAAATGCTTTACACCAGAGGATTCACTCAGAGGATTCACTTAAAGGATGAAGGACTCTATAGTTGTGTAACTTTTTCGCAACTATCAGAATATAGGCATTCATCTGTGACTATTAGTCACCAAAACATTCAGCCCGCTGATCTCCAGCAACCAAAGCTCCAGATGTAGCTTGTACATGTTGCCAGAAACATGTACAAGCAGAAAAATCCCATGTGAAAAAACTGACATGGAAACAAACTTGTTGGTGCAATGAAAAAAAAATCTCATCAAAAGGAGCAGGTATATCCTATACAGAGAACAAGTGGATGACAAATCTCAGATCTGCCTCTCATATTCAAGGAATGATGCAAAGCTGTGCACAGCAGACACACTTCCATCTGAAAGGGATGGATGGAGATTTCTGAAAGGAACAAAAGGAGCGAGATGACTCTTCAGACCTTTTTTGAGTTCCTACCGCTAACTTTTTGCAGATAAATTCTAAACCAAAATAAAACTGTACAGCAGAGCAAATATGAACAGTGCAGTGATAGGCACCAAGAGACAGCAATAACCAAGGCATTAATGTATCATTAGGATGTGCAAACTCCCACTTCAGTGTGGGTTGCCGTGACGGGAAATCACGATAGATGTGGTCCGGTAGGTTTATATTTAAATGCACAGATAAGTAAGATCAGAACTTACCTTGGATGCAGTATGTATGATCAGATTCCCATAGCAGGAGCCTGGCTGGGCAGACAACAGGCCCAGTGGCTGCTTTCCATCCTTAAAAAGGTATCAACTGGGAAGGAAGCTAGGGACCCTGAGCTGTCAGCAGCAGTCAAACTCATGTATGAAAACCCTCTGCATGCAATCCCAAAGCCCAATCCAAATGTGTTTATGGGTAATGCATACTGTGTGTTTCCAGTGATAAGCATTTGCTGCCTTTCCAGCCTACTCACTGAGTCAGAAATCTGTTGTAGTCTAGATTCTTTGCAGGGCAGTAAATATCCCAGTAATAAGAACTGGCAACTGAATAGAGCATACAAGTTCTTGAAGGTTTAGACAAGTGCCTTTGACATTTGTTCTTATTTGCCAGCTCCTGACTTCTAATATTTTGGCTTGTACAGTATTTTATCTCCTTCTTTCATGATGTGTAGACTCCCATTCAAATGTTTCAGACACTTGTCAATTCAGCTGTTTTCTCTTAACAAAAGCAGGTGTTCTTACTCTCTGCTAGACAATGATTAATGATTCAACTACATTTGGAAGCAGCTCGAATTCTGCCAGTTTCATTTCATTTGTGCTGAAACAGTCCAAAGACTGTTTCAAAGAAACAGAGATGCTTAGGGATAAAAACTGGAACAGTTTATGTCATATTTTAGCAGGATTTTGGTCTGAGCCTGAGTGTGTTTGGAGCATCATCTCTATGGTTATAAAAATTCCTTTGTATGTGTCTAACAAATATCCTTTGAAGGAGACCACTGAAAATACAGATTTACTCCTCTAGGTTGCAGAATTGTCTTACCAAATAACAGTATTCAGCACAGAGAGGTTAAAGCCAGCACTGCCCAGCTATTCAGTATAGTAAGGAAAGCCTTTCTGTTACAGACTTCTCAAAAAAACTTGGACTTCTCCATGTATCAGTTTACTGCTTCCTGGCTGAGAGACTAAAAATTTCACAGTTGAAACTATGCTGGTGGATACTCATCCAAAATTAATTTAAAAACCAACCAAACAAAAAAAACCCCAAATACCAAACTTCATTGTCAATGACCTGGTGCATTATGGATTATTGAGAACCTAAACTCAAAGTGACCCTGTTGCTGATGGCAACAAGAACTAGGCTGAATTGTAGAGGGGTTCCTCTTAGCGATAGCAAAAGCCTTCAGTCTGAATCCTCAGCTTGAACTGTGGGGACACTGAACCCTGACTCCTTTGACAAGCAAAATTTCTCATTTAGAACACTAAGCTTCTGTAGAGACAAGGAGAAGTAAAACAAACTTGGGAAGAATTAACAAAGATGAATTAATCATATATTTGTATCAGCAACAGTTAAAGGCTCTTGCTTTATTTCTTTGCACTAAAACTTTTACTCAGTTTCACAGGCATCACAACCATGGTACTTCCTTCAGCTATTGCCATTTTGTGGTCACTACTGTCATTCCAGCTAGCTCTTCCCTCTATTTCACCATCAGTTTTACACCACCCCAACATGCGGGAATTCCTTCATTCACACAGACACCAACCAGGTAATGGCTATGTGATCAGGTAACAGTGATGCCTTAGATCCAGTTCTTTCAGTATATGGTGCCATGGCTCCAAGAGTCACATCCAATGCAAATTTTAAATTGCTCCTCAAAACTAAGCTGTCCTGCTGGGTTAACAAACACTGCTATTTATGAAAATCTGTTGAGAAATAACATTTTTATTTTATATGAATATAGAAACACCAGCTTATCTGTCAACCAAGGATAGCTGGGTAGTTGAGGCCCAGATGAGCAGTCATGCTGATTGATTTTCATGGCACAAGCTATCAAATTTCATATGTATAAACGCCAAATGATTTTCTGAGGCAGAACATAAGTCCCTTAGAACCTTTACAGTCAGGGACTTAATTTTGCATAAAGAATGTAACAGGTGCAAATACTTGGCATAAGGCATGTCTGAATATTTCTAAAGCCAGTTCAATAATCTTGGAAAGGGGCATGAAATGGAATAGTTCTCACAAAAGAAGTTGTCTGTTTCCAGAACAAATATTGGTACACATGACATAAGTAGAAATGCTTTCAATATTGCCCTGCAGCATTGTCTATCCCATGTCTCTTCAAAGGGCTGGTTTTCATGGTAGAGAAATAAGATATAGGGGGTTTTTTTGCATAGCCAGATGTGAATTTAAACTTTGTGGTTCTCTAGCGTGTGGTATTTCTTGTGGAAATCAGCTCTATTTATCTAATTAAAGTTTGAATAATTTATTTTGCATTTCTCTTACTGGTAACTATTTTGTAGTTAAACATAACAAAACGTAGAAAGGAATAAGTGTAATTTAAAAATTTTGGCTGAATATTTTGTATAAGATACTCCTAGTTTGATGGTTCTAATACATGTAGTCACCACAGCTATTGTAGAACATTATCATATTTCGTTTCTAACAGAAATAGTGCAGCAAGCTACGAAGTCCCATAGAGGTTATATAGGGTAAGCATAATTCATCAGGTAACAAAATATCTCCTGACCAAACGGTAATCCAGCCTGACCATAATTCTGTCTTAATCAAGTCTGGTCTCATATAATTTCCTGGGAGAATTTATGAATTTGACACTATGTAAAAGCTTTGCTGAAAATAGGCCTGATTCATAGAAATCTTTGGTCATGGTGCTGTTACCATTCTGTATTGAATTCTGCAAGGATGTTGAAGATGGAAAGTGGGACCAGCGCAGACATCAGCTCTCCACTGTGGATGCATTGCAGTTTGTGTCTCCAGGCAGTGCAGAATAGCTTAGAAGATGAAAGGAGAACACCGAGCTCTTGAGGAAGTCAAAACTGAGCCCAGAGTCTAAGACCAAACCTCTTGCTGCTCCCACATGAATCTGTAAAGCACCTGGGGGTGGGTATGAGGGCCCCCAGGGAGAGCTGGTGGGAGGGGAGCCAGGGCTTTGCTGAGAGCTGCGTCTCTGGGTCAGAGCAGTGCACGGCTGATAGAACCCAGAAACTTGTGCTCACTGCGCCTCCGCAGCCACACTCGTTGACCAGTCCCAAGCAGGGGCTGAACACCCTCACTGGAACCTATAAATGGCACTGTCACACTGATTACCCTCCATAGTGAAATGTGGTATAATTTAGGATGTGTTTTTCTGACTTCCATGACATCAGAACCCTTCTGATGTTGTATATAATTATAAAAATGTCTCTCTGACTTCTTGTTGCTGAAAATACATGGGCTGTTTTGTTTTCAAAAACCCAACATGTTCTTTCCCTCTTGTTTGTCTATTTTTGGCAGGTTCTACCATGAAAACTGGGGTGATTATTACAGCTGAAAGCTCAAGTAAGGCTTAAGATTACGTCCTCTAGCCTAAACTTTTATAAAGGTATTTAGCTTTTAGCTTTCCTCCCAGGATTACTACTGGTTCTCTTTACATAGTACTCCAAGCAGATGAAATACACTACTTACTTGTAACTGGTGCTAAGATCTTACTAGCTGTATCCACAGAGTAAACTATCACTGCAGAGGAAGATACAGAGCAGCAGAAAGGGAGTAGGCACTGAAATACACCATGCAAAAGCCTGAGTAATGGGCAAAAAATGGGAGTGTAACCCTATGACCATATTTAGTTTCCACATGTGAATCTTGGCCGGCTGAATCCTACCCCGAATGCCAGTGAGGCCTGAGAAGCTGGAAATCTTTTGCTCTGTGCATACACGCAGAGTCATGACTCATGCAGAAGAGAAACAGTTTTCCTTTGCGAGAGGAACATTTTTCCTTATTGACCAGGGAGACACCCGAAAATAGCTTTGCTTTCTGAGTAGTTCTATCAATTCACAGCAGCACTGTGGAGGTATGAAAATCAAGAAAGGCATTTACAGCTCCAGGAATTTGCTAATAAGAAGTGGAAATTTCTGTCTAAAGGCAGCCAACCAAAATCACTACATAAATCAACTCCTCTAAGACTATGCATTAAAGTGCGGGTAGCTTGGACTGTTTAATAAATTTCAAATGTCAGACAAAGAAGTGAAATTAAGGACCAAATAATAATAATGCAAGATATTTAAAATGTTGTGCAATTTAATCTCTTTGAGTAGGGAGCTCGGTGTATAATTGCATTTGCACTGGGCATTATTTCTGATGCGGTACATTTTCAGCATTAAAAGCGATGCATTAAGCTTCTGCAGATGATGAAGCTCTCTCTATCGCAGAAGGATTATGTTTCTTGGAAAGGAAGGACACTTCCGAGAATCCCAGATTATGGGAGTTTGTTTCCACCAAAGCTGTTGGAATTTTCCGAGTTACTTCAATGGAAACTGAAGTAAGCCAATGAAAATCCACCCCATAGTGAGAGAGGACATCACTAGAAGGTGTTAGCAATCAGAGAGCAAAGCAAACAGGACTGATTTTTATGCTTGCTCTTTTTCTCTTCTGATTTGCTCTAGTGACCCTCTCCTTACATTTATGAATGACACTGACCTAAACCAGATGAAAATTAGCCCCTCATCTGTCAAACTGAGCTCTCCAAGCCTAGCTCGTTTCCCATCGTGGCCCCTTCGCTGTCATCCCGCTTTCCCCACGGCCCCGCAGTTCTCCCTGAAAGTGGCCGCAAGAACCGCCCGGGCAGTAAGGCAAAGCCTTTCCCTGACAATGCCCCTTGGTTTTTCCTTTAAATCCATGGCAACGCAGTGTTTTATTTTTGTGTGTAAGGAGGGGGAATTTCCACTCCCCCCGGGAGCGCCCCGGAGCCGAGGCGGCTCTGCCGAGCCGAGGCTGCCACCTCCCGGCTCTCCGCGGCCCGCAGCACGGCCGGACACCGCCTTCGCAGCTCCCAGGGGGAATTCGTTTGGTCCTGCTGAAACCCTGCCCGTGTTTATCAAAACACCCCGGTGCCCATCTAGCAACAGCGCTCTACTGTGCTCTCTCGAACTTACAGGGGGCTTAAGGGAGCATTTAAAATTATCTATCACTTCACAATGTGTCTGGGATAAAAATGCTTCTGTGGCTACAGGCAAAATCCTAATGTGAGAAATCAATTCTGAATATGAGAAATCAAAATAAATGGCCTATAAGGTATCAGCTTAAGGAGACAGCTTGGTAAAAGCACATTAGTGAAGTTACTTCCACTTATATTTCATCTGATAAAATAAAGTTTGTCAACCATTTTGTGGGTAGAAACATACCCTCTGCTTTCATTTTAATAGGACTGTTTTAAAAAGTCATGTGTTACTGCAAGTGTGGAGGGGAAAGTAATTGAATGAAACCCCAACATAAGAAAGACTTTTGATGCAAGTCCTGAGGAGTGCCATGAAGCACCAGAGGGCTGGAGCACCTCTCCTACGAAGACAGGCCAAGAGACTCACAGTTGTTCTTCCCTGAGAAGAGAAGGGTCCATGGAGACCTGAGAGCAGCCTTCCAGTACATGAAGAGGGCCTACAAGAGAGCTTGAGGGGGACTTTTTACAAGGTCATGTAGTGACAGGACAAGGGGGAATGCTTGAAAGTAAAAGAGGGGAGGTTTAGATTAGGTATCAGGAAGAAATTCTTTACTGTGAGGGTGGTAAGACACTGGAACAGGTTGCCCAGAGAGGTTGTGGATATCCCATCCCTGGCAGTGTTCATTGGATGAGGCTTTCAGCAACTGATCTAATGGAAGTTGCCCCTACCCATGGCAGGGGAGTTGGAATTATATTATCTTTAAGGTCTCTTCTGAGTCAAGACATTCTGTGATTCTATGATTCTATGGAAAGACTCCCTTGAGGACAGCAAAAATTAATCCAGCAGTGTGAACTGTGGATTGACTGAAATCAGTACCAGGCTTTCCACACCAGGAAAGTACAGCCAAAAACATAATAGGGAAGGCACAAAATTACACAAGTAGACCTCCCACCTGTTAATCATTCACAGCAGATAAAGCTAGAGCAAGACTGAAAAGAGCATTTTGTTTTCCACCCGTCTTTCCTGAAAATCTTTGTTGGGTTTGAACTGAGCTAGAGGCTCCAGGGATGCCAGGCAGTGCTGCAGTAAAGACAATGCATGGGGTGAGCCCTTTAATCATGTGCTGTGCTTAGCAGTCTGTAGGCAGTTGACCCTGGCTGGATGCCAGGTACCCACCAAAGCCTCTCTACCACTGCCCTCCTCTGCTGGACAGGAGAGAGAAACTGCATCAAAAGGCTCATGGGTCAGGATAAGGACAGGGAGAGATCACCCGTACTGTCACAGGCAAAATAAACTCATCTTGGCGAAATTAACTGAATTTCTTACCAGTCGAATCAGAACAGGAATATAACAAATAAAACTGATTTTTAAAACACATTCCTCCCACCCCTTCCTGTTCTTCGGCACAACTTAATTCCTGAATTCTCTACCTTGTATCCCCAAGCAGCACAGGGAGATGGGAAATGAGAGCTGTGATCAGGTCATCACATATTGTCCCTGCCACTCCTTCCTCCTCTACTGGGAGGACTCCTCACACTCTTCCCCTTCTCCAGCATGGCCTCCTCTCTCCACAGGGCCACAGGTCCTGCCAGGAGCCTGCTACAGCACAGGATTCCCATGGGATCCCGTGGAGTAGGTAAAATATATTTCCCAAGGGAGATGATAGTTTTGCCTGTAACTGCTATTTTTTGCAAGAATATGAGATCCTTTAAGGAAACAACAGTGTTCTGAGAAGCCCGGTCCTCTGCATCGGAAGCAGTGGTGCTGCTGGTGGGTGAGCTTAGGCACTCCCATATTTGCTCTAGTTTTAGAGGAATAACGGGCAGGATAACATTGAGCTTGAGTAGCTGCTGGTTAACATCTGGCTGTTTCGTTCTCCTTCCAATATCACAAAACAGCCCTAGGCCTCAACTCACCAGCTGGGTTCAATCAAGCAAGCAGATCCTCTGTTTTCAAAGCCACACTAGGCACCAGGAGCAGATTGGTGACTCTGGCACAATATCTATTAATAAATAAAAGCATCAGGCTTTGCATTTGAATAGGCCCTTTTCTTTGGCAGATCTCAAAGTAATTTCTAAAGAAGGGCAAGCATTATTATCTCCATTATGGGGCTATGTTATATGACAAGCTCTCAGTTGGGGACTGGGCAAGATCTTGGCTCTCCAACAAGCAACAGCTGCTCCCTTTGGTTAAATGCCACACACCAGCAATCCTGAAAGCTTTCAGGTTCTGGCCAAGCACACAGAGTGCCTCAGCCAGATGGGCAAGAGCAACTGCTGGAAGGCTGGTCCTGTTACCCAGTTGATATTTGAGGTAACTAAAACTTCACAGAAAACTTGTCCAGAATTCCAGACAAGCAGTGCTAGTTTTTAGCATGACTTACCTTTTACTTAGTTTTTTTTGCTCCCCTGTATTCAGTTTTGAAATAGTCCTCACTTTTTCTTAGGCAGGGATCCAAACTGACCTGCTGCAGAGAAGATACACACTTTTTTATTTGAAAATGTTCTGTTAGGGAAAGTTTTAAACCTCTTTCCATTTTATGGGTTTCCTACGGGTTTTAGAATGTTTCTACAATCCTTGAAAACATGGTATCCTTGCAGAAAGACTACCCTGCAGGTACCCTGCTTCCCTTGCATGCTTCCTATGTAAACACCATCTATACGCATCACAGCTGATGTTTTAGCCATTGGATCATGTTATATGTTAAACCAAGGACTTAGCACAGTCCTTTCTGATTCTTAGTTAAGAGTTCAGGTTGCCTGTCTCCCAGATCCCTTTGCAAAATATAAATAATGTGTATTTCTAGTTAATAGTTCTTTAAATTACTTTGAGACTTACAAATTAACTCGGTCTTTTAGCTGGTGAGCCAGAGCAATACAAACTATGGTTTACAAACCACAGCACAGGGTTCTGTGTCCCTTTACGTGAGCCGCTCTGTGCATCCATTAGCAAAGAGAAGAGCTGCTTCCCAGCACAGGGGTGGTTCAGAAGTTACACATGCACAACACAAACACGTACACACAACAAAAACAGACTCCTGCTGTTGGACACTGGCATTCGTTGCCTCTGACAGCTGCTGTGAACCAGATGGGAAACAGCCATTCCAGTTCTGCTGTAAGCCACATCCCAACACCAGCATCACTGCGGACTCCCAGGCTGGCATCTCAACTGAAAGGCAGCGCGACAAGCGAGCAAAGAAGCCAAATCCCCCCTCCCCAGTGCCAGTGTCATCTCTCCAGGAAAGACCTGAGACATATTTGGTGTGGAGAGGAAAGAAGCAGAGAGGAGCAGGCTTTTAGCTGCTGTACTTGGAAAGATATGACCACATTTGTTCTGAACACAGGGAATGTCTGCGTCCAGTGTTGACAATCTGGCAGTGACCGAATGCTGTCGAGTTCACTCAGACGTGATAAACAGAAGAAAAAAAAAACGTAACAAGTCATCACCAAAAGCAGTAGTTTCCAACCCGTGAGTCAAGCCCTCTTAGTGAGGCATGACAGCATTAAAGATAAGATATAGAAGAAAGAGCAGAGGTACTGCTGACACTGAAGAACGGAAGAGAGAGAATTGTCAGGTTACGATTCTTCACTTCGTTTTACACTCTCAGGTCCAAATCTAAGACAAAAAGAACATGCTGCTTGGTAGGAAGGAAATACAATGCTATAGATCTCTGAAGACAGGGACACCGAGGAATCGTGGGTCATTGGATGATGGAGGAGGGGAGGAAAAGAGGATAATGAAAAGCTACAGCTCTAAGGCATCCCTAACACAGGTCAACCATTACTGCCCTGGAAAAAAGTAATAATCTGAAGCATTTCTACATTTATAATAGTAAAACCAGTGCAATCCAATACAGTCTTATTAAAACAGTTGGATTCAGCTCCACCCAAGTCCAGTGAAATTCTAAAAAAAAAATTAATAAACTGTCAGCCCTTTAAATTAGGTGTTGGCAGTTATTCTTGCTCAAATTGTATCATTCTGTGACCCTGCACAGAGGTAAGCTGTGAACTGATCACACATTTAAAAAACCACTTAAAATGAGAGGTTTGGAACATAGAAACCCACTTCTGTAAATTTTTATGTATATCAGCAACTTGATACTCATAAAAAGCCTTTCTATTCTATAAATGTGCTTCCCTAGATCCATCAAATTACTGATTGTCTCAAGAGTATCAAAGCCAAAAAAGCTCATATCTTTCCCTTTTGTTCAAATTTGAGTATGCTATTAGACTGCCAAGACCCTTTTGATGTTTCAGCTCCATTGCATAATAAAAAACTTGTAGTTTTGTTAAGTTCAAATCTGCGTCTGTTTTACATTTTAATAGCAACAAAATGTACCAGGTTTCACCTTGGATTTTACTCTTTCCCCAGTCCTCTGGGGGAAGTCATCCAAAGTTGGGTATTAATTGATCATTGCCTAGATCATACTGTTTTTACTCAGCATTTTCAAGTTTCTTTGGGGATAGCTACTTTAAATTTCATGCCATGCTCACCAGTGCTGTAGCACTGATGACCTGTTTGACCAGCAGTTACAGTGTAATACAAACATTAGCCGTTGGTCTTGCCCTTTACTATAATTCGGATGATTTCTTCATTTGCAAAATAATCGTCATTCACCTGTGGGATGACACTCCAGCTCATAAATTCAAGGGGGTTGTTTTTCACTGGCTTTGGGGTTAGTCTTTCATCCACAGTTCCTCTGCTGAAACTTCCCTCCAGGATCTATGCTATTAAATGCCTTTGCTGTTTATAGGTTACATATTCTAGTCCACACCCTTTATTGGCTTTCATCCAGTGTGGGTCATGTCCAGACTTGAGAAACCTGCTTGCAAGAAACACTGTAGTCATGAAACCTATAAAGAGAAAAACTAACACATTCAGTTCAGCTACTTTTGCTTTTCTGAAGTCCCAGGACTCCCCTCATCAGATAAAGGTGTGAGTAAAGCTCTCCTCCTACATAAGCAATGCAAACCCCAGCAAGTTTCAGTGAGCTACTACAAACACCTGTCCCTAGGGAGTGGTCCTCTCACTGCTTTAGATGGCTGTCATAGGATGGGTTGTCTACAGAGGGAGTCTATACATCTGAATGGTTTTTTCACTGACTACAGAAGGAGCTGTGACGATGAGCCTGGAGTAGCCTGACTTTGCAACGGCCATCAACAGGTGAGGTGGATCCCCCCCACTGGATCCAGAGCCATTCTTTAGTACTGCAGGAGCATAATACAGCTCCCAGTATGAGAAAATAGCTTAGTCAAGTGAACTACTTTTTTCCCTTTTCATAATGGTGGAGCATCATCTTGAAATAATTTCTGAAAATGGAAACCTAAAATAAATATTCTCCACTGGGAAGCAGTGCTGCCTTACCTAATACATGACTGAATCATCAGGGTGCAGGGAAGTATTAACATGCAGACAGAGATGTGCTGCGTGCAGAGGAACAAACCACAACATTGGCTCATCTTTGTGTGACACAGGAACATGCTGCACTTACATGAAGAGATGAATGCAGTAAGCTGCTTGCACACACACAGACACACACCTTGCTTGTACAGGGATGAATGATATCACCCTCAGTATGCAAACCCATATACACAAAGTTAACACGCAGCCCAGATGGGAATGAACAAATAATAAAAATGACCTGACTACACACTCATACACACCAAAGACACACACATAAATAATAAGCTATAATAATTTTAAACGCTAATAAGTAAAAAAAACCCAACCGTACACAGACACAGAAAACAGCCAGTGAAATTTTCTGTCCCCTGGTGACTGATGTGGTGACAGTTTGGGTCCCAGCAGGTGGAATTATAAAAGAGGAATCAACAAATGGCATAGGAAAATGCACTTGTCAAAGGTATCACTTTGACATGTATTAGGCAAAATGAAACATGACAGCCATGCACTGACCGAAAACCTTGGGAGGCTTCTTCTGCCTCAGAAGCCATAAGAGCAAAAAGGGTGCTGGAATGGTAGCCTTGGCAGGGCAGAGGCACGGAGCAACCTTCCCCAGGCTGTGGCTGAGTCAAGGGACTTGTGACAGGTAGGAAAATTATTGCTTGCACTGCTGGAACTGTCAGATACAGTGACTAGAGACATCATTCCGGAAAAAAAATATCAAAAAGTCATTAGCCATGATATTACACCCACAGTTTCTGGGGTGGGTGCAGGTGTTAGGCTCCCCACTGCTGGGGGGAGCTCAGCTCCTGCAGCACCAAGAGAGGATGGGTAGCGGGCAATAAAATCAGGGGTGATGAAATCAGAAAACAAAGCTGTGCTCAAGAAGCTATGCTGACAATTTGCTTTCCTCTGGAAAATATGCACACGCTGGGAGGAGCAGGCTGCAGACCTGCTGTGCTCTTAAGAAGGATGCTCGCCCTGGGGCAGTGCTGCTGCAGTGAATGCAATGGGGTCCCTGAGAGGGGTCCCCAAAGCTGTAGGAAAAGACCACTTTGTTCTGAGAAGATGAGTGACCACAGCAAGCTGTGTTTGTGCAAAATTATTGTATTCAAAGGTTAGATGTGGAGAAAATGCTGTGAACCAGTCTTTATTCAACCATTTAAAGTTCAATTAACACTGGCACAGGTTGCCCAGAGAGGTAGTAGATTCCCATCCTGGGAAACATTCAAGGTCAGGTTGTACCTGGAGATGTCCCTGCTCACGGTTAGAACAGATGACCTTGGACAGTCCCTTTCAAACCAAAGTATTCTATGATTCTATATGGAAAAACAACCGCATCCCACAAAATAACCATGGATGGGATTTCTAGGCCCAGAACAAAGAAGACTTAGGGGGATTTATCAGGGAAAAGTGACAGATGTTTGTGGACAAAAAGCAATGGAGAAGTATCATTTTCCACATCAGTAATAAAGGACTTTTACTCGGTGCTTTTACCTGAGCGGATCAATGAAGGTTACAAATGTTATGGATAAAGCCATATATTCTGTTCAAAATGCCAAGAGTTTAGGCAGAGAGCCAGATTTAATAAAAATGAAATAGAAGCTGTGGTTTGACTAAATCATTCTTTTGGATTTCTAGACAACATTATAAAGTGTTAGTGGCTGTGGTAAAGAGCACTTTGAGGGCATGATTCATGGCTGTTTTACTCCAGTCGTACACTAGCTGAACACCCCGGACTCAATAAGCACCCTAGTGAATCAGATATGAAAGCTGTCAGGAGAAAGGAAATACAGAACACAATGATCTTTATCGCTAATCTGTTTATTATCGTGGTACACTGATCCCGAGCCACGAGAAGGGTCTTTGTGTCAGGCACATTGCTACCAGCCTTGAGCTCCGATTGTGACTTTTGTTTTCCTTGTTGCTCTTCCTTAAGCTCCCAGGTGCTCAAGTCATATGATTAAATAAAAAGCTGTTGGCTTTGTGTTGTTATTTTTTAAAAGGGGCTCTCTGGCCCTCACAGGGCTGCTGGAAGGACCTGAATAATAAAGTTCAGAAGTTCAAGACACAGATAAAAAGGAACTATGTTTTTACTGTCACTGTTTTCAAATACTTCTGATTTTAAGCTACTGTAGTCCTGGAAGGTCTTGATACATCATTTTGTAGAGCATGGAGCACTCATTTGGCATATGTGTGGTCCAGACTTAATATTTCAGCATTAGATATCGATTGTTGAACTCTGAAACAGTTAAAAGTTAAGGGAGAATGACCTAAATAAAGGTAGCAGAGGTCAACATAGAAAATAACAAGACAAACCAGTAGCACAGATCTCCCTTGAAGTTTTAAAATCTCACTTTGCAGGATTTATTGTTCAGGCCATTAACTGCTCTGCCCAACTACAAAAACTAATGAGACCATTAAGGGGAAAACTAATGAAAGGCAGAGACAACTTTTTTTGTAACTTTCTGCTTGTAACTAGATTGTTAAATTGTTAGCATTGCTATTTAGTAGATATTTACTGGATCTAGGTAACCACACTGACAGGATTTTGGAGGTATTAATACATGGTAATGGAGGCACCTGCTAGTTAACACAGCAGAGAACTCAGTCTGCTAGGGAGAAATAAGAGCCTGATTCCTTTGATAAGAACTGCACTAAGGGCCATGATTCCCACGCTGACAGACATCATAGGAAACATTTAGCTAAATAAATTCAGATCAGTGAGCTATGAACAGACAGTTTTGGATGTTGTTTGTTGTTAAGTGTAAAACACATTTGACAAAGAGTTGTCACCAGCACTGATTCATGATGCAGCCTGCAGCTTTTGACCAGCCCTTTTGCTCATAATGTCTTCACCTTCCCAAGGTATAAGATGTTCCTCAATATCAGAACTGAAACAGTTCAACGCAATTTGTAGTTTCCAGGATGGGTTCATGCTTAGAGGCTTTTCAGTGGTGTCTTCTGTAAGAGGTCTGCTTGAGACACAAGCAGCCTGGGGCCTTGAAGACTCTACAGGTGCTTTAAGAGCCTGGTGATTCTAAAAAGACTTGCAAAAAGGGTGCCACAGAGAAAAAACACTTTCTGTTTTATTCATTTAATTCAGTTACACAACCAGAGGTGTTTGGTGCAAACATTCAGTACATTCAGCCCACACATTTCTAAGTGTGTGTGAATTAGCATCAGTATTCTCACATGAGGCTAGATACCAGTTTTGATGTCTTATATTTTTTTTCAGACTAATTTTAAAGCCAGTCTTCAGTCCAAAGCTATGTCTGTAAACTTCAGATAAGACTCATTTTGGACTCGCTGGCAGCAAAAAATGACATAGTAAGTAGTTCTGTGCTGGGTTTGCTCCTTTGTTAATTAGGAGTGGGATTTGGAAATGTTACAGTGGAGCTTCCATCAGGTGTGTAATGACTCTTTTCAACTAAGGAAAAGTGAGGGCTTACGGTACAAAGATATAACCATCTCAGACGAACGTAACACAGTATGTGGATATTGAGGAGGGAAGGAGTGGGCATAGACCTGTGGCAAACTTCCTCTAGCACAGCCAGGTGTGCCTGCAGTTCAGAGCCTGCAGTTCAGGTGGCTGCTCACCAGTGTAGCCAGCAGTGTATGATAGCAGTGAGTGATGCTGGAAATTGCACAGTCCCATATTCCCCCACACAGCTAAATCCATTCGTGCTATTCTGGTACAATGAGAGTACAGTATGTTGAATAAAACCAAAACCTTGCCTGTATGGCTCCAATTTTTTGAAGAACTGAGTTCCAGATTCTTGTTTCAATTATATAAAAGCATTATTGGTATCCTCTATGGTGTATTGGTAGAATAGCAATTAAATGGCTCTGTCAGACACTCAGAAGACATCCTCTCTCAATCTTCTCTCCAGTGAGCTTTTTACTTTTGGTCCTTGAGCTGCAAAGATGAGATTTGACAGGAGCGGCTCTCACTTTTGGTTGACAGGGCTTTGTCAGGTCAGCAGCTTCCAGCTCACTGGGGAGCTCAGGCTCTGTGGGTGCCACGGACAAAGTCAAGGCCCTTCACTGTGTCATCACAACTCATCAGAGCAGGGTTCAGTTGCTCTGGTGGGTATTTTCCTGCATCTGGATCAATGTCTGCATACTCTTAAGGGTACTTCCATCTCCCGGTGTCAGTGGGAACTGTGCACCTCCTGTAGCCAAAGGAAATATGTTTCATTGCAATTGTGCCATGGCTGTGTTATGAGGATCAACTATGTGATCACAGTTTCTGGGACAGGCACATTGTATTTTTAACTTCTGTCAAACACAATCCAGTGTTGTTTTGTTGTTGATACAACTTCAAAACCTGTTGGGCAAAATGGAAAGCTTGCAAGAAATGCTTCTTTCCATTAGACTTGCAAAGGAACATTTTTCTTCTGTGTTTCATTAAAAGATAAGTATTCAGAAAGTCATCCATGTAGATGGGAAAAACTGTATGTATTTTAGAGACAAGAGAAGGAGAGGTTTTGAAAGGAAGGCCCACTCTGTAAGTTAGTCATCACCTGTATCATCATAGCTGACTGGGAAGAAGAAGTGGGTTGTTTAATATTCCACAGTCTGTAAGTCTGTAGATGTCCCTTATGTTCAGTTACTTTCCTCTGGTCATTGTAGTAGAAATTCACAGCCTTCAACCGCTCCAATAAAACAAAAAAAAGAGCCAGCTTTGACCCACATTTTAAAATTTCATAGCATTCAGTAGATCAGTAGCAAAGCAAGTAGACTCCTTAGGACCTAAATAATTTTCATAAAGCAGCAAAATCCATGTTACTTATTACCTTCAGAACCCTCAAAAGCTATTTCAGGTTAACAGGTAACAGACTTGTAAATCAAGTCAGATAAACTATAGTTTTTTCAGCAGTGCTTCACATACAGATTCCTGGCAAATAAAGCTTTCATTCAGGACAGTGTAACACTTTATTTGCTTGCTTCCTTTGGATATCAAGCATCTACAGTTAAAACTTATTTTTTGTCTTTCAAGTATTTATACCTTATGGCTACACGGTAGTCAAGTAAATCTGGACCTGCTTACCTTTGTAAAGAATTTTTTTTCCCAAGCAATTAATGAAGGAAACATCCCTGGGTAATCACAATGTTCTTTCTGCCACACAATATCCTCTGCTACCTTGCTTATCATCTCCTTCCTACCGCAAAAACTGATTAGGTGAAGTTTAGAAAAATCCATGGTGAAGTGCTTTATTTTCATATAAAGAGGAGCCTTTCAGCATCTAAATCAGGTGCTTGCCTTTACAGACTGTCTTTCCTAGGCACCCTGCCAGGGGCAGAAGGGCTCAACTGGAGGACAACACTATGCACCCAAGATGAACTGTCCTTCTGCACTTCTGTGTGCATTACCTACACCCAAAAAAGCCTCCTTGAAAAAGGTATTTTTAAGAACAGTGGTTCAAAATCAAATAGCCTCAAAAATCAACAGCAGGATTCAGTATTTCAATTGCTATTGTACTTTTTCAATTGGAAGCAGATAAATAAAATATTCATCAGCAACTTACTAATTTCATAGGAATTGTGAATTAAAAAGCTTGTTGCAAATTAATTTCTACAATGTTGAAACAATTCATGGTTATCATTTCAGCTTTTCTGTCTCACGTAACACGCATTCTCAGATGTTTCACTAGGATCAGTCAACTAAGAAATACATGAATTCCTACAGAGCAGGACTTCCCTTTTTTAGCCTGCTTTAGAGCTGGCTCTAAATATGCGTAGGATAGAAAGGAAATCTTTGCACAGATCCCTGTCTGCACAAGGCACTTCTTTGGGGAATCTTGTGTAAACAATGCTAATATCTATTAGGCAGTCCTAGGACTGCAAACAGGAAAAAAACCTGGAAAACAGTATATAATGATACCTTTTCTTGTATTTATTAAGTCCTGGTTGCCATAATTCCACCAACTTTGACCAGAGCAGCCTTAAACTTTATCTGATCATATTCAGTCTGCACCTCATGCCCAGATTTGGAGGACTGAGCATCCTCCACAAGGCACTAAGCACTACCTTCAGGGATCATTTTCAAGAAAATTGAGAGTAGCCTAGTAAAAGTATTTGAATCTGTCTGGAAGAGACCTCACCTTTGAACATGCAGGTCTTTGGAAAACTTAAGTGATGTAGCAAATCTTTTAAATCTCCACGATTCTGAAGCGGACAAACTCTGGGTCCTGTGTGTGTCTGTGCATTAGTAACTCCAGCGACTTCTCCTTGCCCGGTGAGGGAGGTACCGCGTGGCTGAGCACACCTGCCGGGCCGCTCCTGCCCTCCCACCGGCACTGCAGGCACACAGGGCCCGGCCTCCCGTGCTGGCCCAGCCGCCTGGAGGTGCCGCGGGGCGTGAGAACAAGGCCTGATGTTAAACACTCGTGGCCAGTCTCATGCAGATGCACCTGCACCCTTTCAGGGGGCACTGGAAAGGGGGGATAACCTTCTTAACTGAGGCTGAGGAGAGAAGAAAATGGCTGCTCACTCAGAAATCATCAAGTCATTGTGGGAAGCTACTGGCGGCATTGTGCACAGAGATGGATAAAAATCAGAGGCAGCGCTGTGGTGTGTTATAAAGAATTTAATTACATAATCTCTATCAGTGTCATAATTTTGATTGGCTTGTCAATGGAAAAAATAACATTATTGCTATAGAATTAATGCTGTTTTAATTAGAAATAATACTTCAGTTAAAAATTGTGATAAATTTCTTACTGTAAAGATGCCATGATATACTCTGTCAAACTATTTGTGTTTGTAAATGAATAAATATTATAATAATACTTGCTTTATAACTTTCATTACTAGATCTCATTAGTGTGACCCACTATGAATAGGATGATCTTAGATAAACATTTGAAAGTGTTTATGAAACATTAATGAGTTCTGTCCACAACCCTTGGGGGGGAAAATGTGCTCTTATAACAATTTAACAGTTGGATAAACCAAGGCAGGTGGTTTATACAAATTATTAGAGGTCAACAGAAAAATAGCACCTCTTGCATTCTGAATGCTCTTATCCTCCATGAACAGTTTCTGCACTTTTTTGATTCCATTTATTTTATTTAGTTACAGTTTAAAAGACTCTTCTAAAAGGCTGCTGCCAGAGCTGCAGGCAAGGTAGTATCTGGAAAAATATACAATACCTGGATTAAATATCAATACATTCAAACAAACAAAATATGAGGCAGGCATCATGATGCTGTAAATCCATATTCAGAGCCACTGTAGATTGTACACAGGTTTTAAAAGGTGAATTAGCCAGTGATAAAAAGAAAATTCAGTTCCACGTCCACCTCCTTATTTCATCCCATCTTCTATTTTTTGTATTTAAAAAATCAACATATTAATGGAAAAGAATAATCTGTCACCTGAGCTTAAATGGGAGTGGGTTAGTGATAATCTACTGCCCAATCTATTGCTTCTGGAATCTGACTATACATCAGAGCCACAGGGCAGTTATATCATTTTGCTGTTGTACAACAATACAGAGAGGAAAGACTTTTCAGATTATTATTTTTTTAAGAAATAGGAAGAGGCAGAGTGTGTGGATGCCTATGTATTTATCTAACTGGAAGGAGCCCTCTCTGAGGAGGAGCTCAGCAGAGTACTATCACTCATGGCAGGGGCACAGAGGGACCACAGTGGGGGAATCTCATGGGATCCACTGCTCCTCCTCGTTTTTCTGAGAGCATCCCTGTGCCTTACAGCTTGTTTAATGGTTCGTAAAATCACCCTGACAGAAATTTAAAGTCTCTTCTGATCTGTAAAGGAAGTTATATCTTTGAAGCCGCTGTTTAAACGGAACTAACAAGCTATGTTGCTATCAGCTGGTTTGTAAAAGTGCTGAAGAGCCATTTGACAAGCAGGAGTGATGACATTTCTGAAAGATTGTCACAACATTAGTTATTTAATACTGTACTGAAGTCAAAGACACTTGCCTGTGTGGGGGAAAGTTTCTGTCACAGATCCAGCATACTAAACACTGAGTATTGGTTAGATTACTAACACTTGAAAGTAAGAATTAATGGATGCCTTGAGCACTAACGTCTTAGTCTAAAAAGAAAATCTTGCTGATATTTTGTTGAATACTCAGTCGTAGATGCTAAGCCTGGAACGTAACCAACAAGCGATTAAAGAGATAAATCCTGTTCAATTATAGTCTCAGTAGTTATGTTTTCTGGTTATTTTTAAATCTACTTTAGGAGCAAAGATATATGTTGTGATTTTGAAACACAGTTCAATTAAACCTAAATTGATTAATGTTCATGTTCAAGAAGCTTTAGGTAGTTGTTTGGAAAAGATTAAATGAACATGTAAAACACCTAGAGATTTGCAATCACTGCAGTCCTCTTTTCTGGGAAGCAAAAATCAACATTCATATCTATGTTGGACAGAACAGACTAATAAATGAAAACCATCTGAAGGGTTCATTTGCTCTATAAACTGTGTCTGCACAGCAACCCAATCTTTTTACACAGGAGGTGCTGTGGTCCTTTAGTAGATGGATAGCTGCTTATTTTCTAGTCACAGTACGCATTTCCTGCTCTTTACCCCATGTGGTTCTGCAGAACCATTGCAGGCACTTACAGGAATGTCCAACTGCTGCAGCACCGTCAGGCACGTTACACAGGCAGAATCGACACAGCTGATATGAGTCAGAGAGAAGCAAACTTGAGTTGCCCATGCAGATGAAACACCTCTAGGCCCTTAAAAAATAGCATCTCTGAATTTGAGATTTGGCCACATTCCAAAGAGTTAGCCAACATGGGAGCTAATGCTGCAGTTCAGGTGCTGGCATTTTGGAGTAAAACTGCCGGTTTGGTTACTTCCTCTCAGCCAGTTCAAGCTCTTTGAATGAAAGGTAGCTCTTACATGATATAGTCATGTTTAACAAAGGAAGCCAACTGACTCCATGATAGGTAAACAGGTTTGCCTATCAGATTATCAATCAAATAGAAGATAGAAGTAGAAGAGCAGCCTTCAGAAATATCTTGAAGACATATTTTTTCCTAGGCACAATATAATTACAGAATACCACTATGAGAAAGACTGTTGTTGTATTAAAATTATGTTGGTAGCTGTAGATTTGCTACAGTAGCTTTATTAAAGCAATCAGAAAATAATACACCAAGTAATCTTGAAATTAGCCCTATTTGGCTGTGACTTTCATCCCGTTGACATCAAAGGAGTCAGTCAAATGATATGTCTGCTCCATCAGCCTCACAGGAGCAGGAGAGGAAGCAACAAAAGACACAAGGTATCTTGGAAGACACAATAGTTTGTTTTTAGGATAATAATCAAATAATGTGCCTAAATAACACCAATTTTCTGTGAATCCACTGTTCTTCAGTGCTTGCAACTTTTGAAGGGACACAAAAAGTCTTTAATTGACCTGAAGGAGTGAAAATTTTTAGCTTGACTCCCAGTACCCAAAGAACACTTTTTTAGCTGCTGTGTGGTTAAAAAGCTGTGAAGAGAATGGACGTAGAAAGAATTGAACACAGGGAAGCTAGGAAATGAGAACACCTCACCAAGCAGTTCACTGACATGAAAAACACAAGTTTAACACAGATCATAAATGCTGAAAGCATTTGAAACAAAGCCATAACGCCCAGCAAATCATTTTGTTGTAGGTGGAAAATTGTCAGTTCTCACAGAGAAACAAAACTTGACACTGAGGATACCGTAAACCACTGGATTTATATCCACAGTTTGGATAGAAAGAAACTTCTCCCCAACTTCTTTTTAGTGCTGCAAAACCTGTCTGAGGCACCCCATGGCAATAAAAAGAGAAAGAAATCTCTTTCTTCAGAGATGTACTCAGGCAACTCAGGGACCTATGACAAAGAGCACAAAAGCGTGAGAAAGGCCCAGTTGTGCAATTAGCAACATCAGGGAACTGAAGAGATGGCTGAAACAGAGGAGGGTGTCTGAGAACATAGCAACAAGACCTGCTGCTGCCATAGGACAACCGAAACAAGCTAGGTCCTGACTTAAAAAGACTATATATTTACTTTACAAAAGATCTAAGGCCATATAGTAGTAAATGAGAACACAGACAGGAATACAGATGACATTCAAGAGGCAGTCATGCCAAACCTTAACAAACCAGTTCCCAAGAAATTTTAAAAACCTCCCTTGCAAGACCTTCTGGTCCAAATACCTTGAAAATCAGCCTGAAATAATTTCAAAGCAGTTGTAAGTAATGTAGAATACTCAGTATTTTTAGGTGCTACAGGTTTGTTATGCAGCAGGAGAGTTTAATCCCCCAAGCACAGATGGTCAGTTATGTTTCCTGGTTTCCCTTGTGTTCAGGGCTTTCTTTGAGTATAGCTCAAGTGCAGCCATTTGGAATTTCATCAAGCATATGTCTTATAAACCTTCCTCTGGTGCAGCACAGATCTGCTCTCTGGCAGAAACAGCATTATTCTTTAAAAAGGGAAAACAGTTAATGATATGCAAACTCGTTTTATCACACTGTTTTCTGATAACTTTTCAGCTAAATGAAATTTTTGGTGAGAACTATCCATTTACCAGACAGTTTCATGTTTTTCCAAAAGCAGGTGTATTAGGTTTGCATGACCAGGTTTTGGTGGTGAGGGGGCTACACGGGTGGCTTGAGAAGCTGCCAGAAGCTTCCCCTATGTCTGATGAAGCCAACACCAGCCAGCTCTAAGATGGGCCCTCCACTGGTCAAGGCTAAGTTCATCAGTGACGGTGGCAGCACCTCCAGGATCATGTATTTAAGAAGGGGAAAAAGAAATTGAGCAGTCTGAGAGAGGAGTTAGAATATGCGAGAGCAACCGCTCTGCAAACACCCAGCTCAGTGAAGCAGGGGGACAAGGTGCTCTAGGCCCTGGGGCAGAGATCCGCCTGCAGCCCGTGGAGGACCTCACACCAGGGCAGGTGGATGCGTGTAGGAAGCTGTACACGCATGTAGAGAGTAGACCATGTAGGAAGCTGTACGCAAGTAGAGAGGGGACCATGCTAGAGCAGGCTCCTGGCAGGACTTGTGACCCTGTGGGGCACCCACACCGGAGCAGCCTGTTCCTGAAGGACTGCACCCCATGGAAGAGACCCACGCAGGAGCAGTACAGCCTGTGGGAAAGGCTCACACTGGCAAAGCTCATGAAACATTATTTCCCATGAGAGGGACACAAATGCGAGCAGGGGAGGTGCATGAGGAGTCCTCTTCTGGAGGAGGAAGGAGCAACAGAGATTTGTGATGAACTGACCGCACCCCCTTCCCCTGTCCACCTGTACCACTGCAGTGGGGAGGGAGAGAAAAGCGGGAGTGAATTTGAGTCCAGGAAGAGAGGAGTGAGGGGAAGGTGTTTTTATAAGATTTGGATTTATTTCTCATTACCCTGCTCTGACTTGCTTGGTGAAAAATTCAATTAATTTCCCAAAGCCAAGTCTGTTTTGCTCATGACAGTAATTGGTGAGTGATCTCTCCCTGTCCTTGCCTCAACTCATGAACTTTTCATTGTATTTTCTCTCCTGTCCAGCTGAGGAGGGGAGTGATAAAGAGGCTTAAGGGAAACCTGGCATCCAGCCAAGGCCAAACCCTCGCAACAGATTGCCAGAAATCTAAATAATTTTTTTTCCCTGGTTTTTCATTTGGGATTTTTTTTTGTTGTCATTATGTTGGCTTTTTTCTTTAAAAACACAAAACATTTCAGGATTGTCCCTGTGGTAGTTCTTGAAAGCTGTAGCTGTCTCCATTTCCCTCTGTTGCCCAGGTTTTCCAGCTGGATTAGGTATCATATGACAAGTCCTACAGCCGGGAACTTACACGGCAGGTCAAGGGAGGAGCAGTTTGTTTAAGAAGCCCCCAGAGCTGAAGGCTTTGGAATACGAAGCATGCAGACTACTGCTCCCAGGAGACGCTTGAGGTATCAAAACAAAACCATTTTCAATTGAAAACATGAGCTTCATTTTTCATCATAAAGCATAATTTTCATTAAGAAAAATAATTTCTGAGCAGCTCCAAAAACAACAGTCCAGTGGCATACACAGTTCAATGGCTTATTAAAACCAAAGTGGGGAATTTGCATGTTGTAAAATTGAGACACAGCCAGGATATTCTCGGAAAAAAAAGGAACCAGGAGACCTTTGCAAATTATTAACAGTCACGGATGCCAGTGTAAACACCTCATTCAAAACCTGTTACCTCCAAAGCCCTGCACCTCCCTAAGACTCTGTGAAGGAAGTAATCACGAAGGATTTGGGAAAACTTAGCAGCTAATAAATGCCCACTTTTGCCAAAGTTGAGTAAAACTCCTTTCTTTTGCCAACAAGTGAATGATTCAACTCTTTCTCCATCTGTATTAAAATGGAATGGTCACTGCTATATTTGACTGCTGGTATAACTAGAAATACCAAATCTACAGACAGGATGCGTATTACCAAGAAAAGCCTCCGACTCAGCACAAACTGATGCAAATCCCCCAAGTGCATGTTCGATAACCCAAGGGTGGCATGGCAAGTCCAGGTTCTTTCAGATTACTAAATAGCTCTTGTTCTCTCAATGTCAGGCAGCTGGGCTTGTTTATCACGGTGGGATTTATTGGCAACTGTGAACTTGTAAAGGCTTTCAGAAAGTGAGCACTACCTTAGGGTCATATTGCAACATCTTAAGGAGTTTTCCCCGCAAGATATTTTCTGCCCAATGGCTCTAACAATCAGGACCTTGGTTTTTTCTCTGATTTTTCAGCACTCTCAGAGACTATGTGAGAGGCAGGATCAAAGGCAATGGCACAGCTGTGAAGAGCATCAACAGAAGGTGTGTGAGTCTCAGCAGCGGGCTCTTGCCCTGCGGGCTGACACCCTACCCCAGTGCTGCCTTTGCAGAGCGAGGCAAAGGACGGCAACCAGGATGGACAGGCAGCCACAAAGCAGCTGCAGAGTTCATCCATGATTGCTACAACTGTCCTACTGCTTCAGCAGCCCTGGGATGGAGAAAGGCTGACTTAAGTAGATTAAGGAAAGGTTAGACAATAAAGACAGTAGCTTTCCAAGAGTAGAAGAGCCCAATCTGAAAAGGAAAGCCTACAATAGCTAGTCAAATCTATATAATAGGTCAAAAATCTGCAGGGAAAATCCTCCATTAAGACTGTAGTGGAAGAAGTGCCTAGAAAAGGGGAATATTTGAGCCTTCCTCTATTGTTCGTTGCTACAAACTTCATATTACTTTTTCTAGGCCCATACTAACTTTCAAGATACAATTTTTTGTTCAGTTTTTGGGGTTTTGTTCTTTACTTACAAAAAAGAAGGAAAAAGTCAAATTTAAAAAGGTGCAAAAAACCCCATTAGAATAATCAATGGTTCATTACAAGCTGTCTAGTGTTTCCTGACTAGCATTTTTAAAGCAGAATTTAGAAAGAGATTAATGTATTTATAGTTTATAGTGCTTAGCTGTCTTTCTATATTCGTTCTGCTTTGGACTCTAAAATATCTGTTGGAGTCAGACTCCTTTCCCAAAAATTCTAATCTTCACTGACTTACATTTCCAGTGTTTCTTCAAATAAAAGCAAGTCCTGAAATATAATAATTTATCTCCCAAAAGCTACATTTGAAAGTATATCTGCACACCATTCCCTAAATCCATTTGGTAAATTTTCAGTCCTTTAATTTAGTTATTTGCCAATGGATAGGAAAATCATCAAACCACACACTATTTATGAATTCATAAAATGGTGTTTGGCCTCTGCTTATGCTGTGAGATTAAGACAGGCTTGCGGACAAGCACAAGGACATTAAACATGACATGCTCTCCATCCATGGATAGATGCTTTCCATACATATCCCTGCCTAACAGTTTCACTCAAACCACCGGAGCTTAGGGCAACTCATAAATAAGCTCCAGCTGGAGCACGACCTCCCCTGAGCTCATCTGTTTGAGTCACCCAAGAGAGAGCAAGTGCCATGACAGCGACCAGACCCAAACTTTCCTCCCCAGGTCTACACCAAATACCTGTCTGAGCCCACTGCAAAGCACATACCAGCTCAGAAACAGCTTGGAGGCTGGGCTTGAATAAGGGCTTGAAATTAAAATATCAGGTTAGACATGTCAACAGTGCTTCTTCTACACATGGCTGCAGCAACGTATTGCATGTCACTCATCCATGTCTACAATTACAGGAGCAGAACTCTGTAAAATTCTCTTTATTTGTAAATGTAGATGAAGAAGATCAGTCAGGCACAGTAGAGAAAGGTATTACTTAGATGCAAACTGTTGCTTGTATCTGCCGATGACAACAATAAAAAATGAAACTCTTAGGTGAAACTGCTGACTCCCCAGCCTTTTGGTTTTAAAATATATTATTGATGTTGATGTTAGATCCTGCCTGATTTACTTCCATTTGAGCCGGACCTCTACAGAAATCTGTTGCCTAGGTAACAAATGCTGTGCACCATAATAAGGCAAATTGCTGTTGAAATAAATAGTAATTATGGCCCTGGTTTCAAAAGTATTATCTTTCTCTTTGTTTTAAAGTATCCTTGGGTACGGCTGTGATCACTGGCTTTGTTCGCTTGCATTGTCTCATGGCACGGCAGCCAGGGGAAGAGAGAGTGCCCACTCATCTCTGCCTCCTCTACCCCTGCTCCCTGAGCAGAACTAAGTGTGTTTGTATGGATATTTTCAAATGCTATTTAATTCCTCAAGAGTACATCAATACAAAGTGTAAAATTCCTGTCAGAAAGAACAGGGTTTGATGCGATTCTTGGTCAACATCTCCTACAAGGACTGCTTACGTGTCAGTGTCGTCTCACAGTCTGTTCCACATGCCCTGCAGAGTCCTGCCCTGACCTGGGGCCTTGCACGCTCATTCATATCAATCAGGTGCTGGATCTGTTCAGGATACATCGCTCTTCATCTAATAGTTTGGTGATTCAGAAACAAGTGTGAGCTTGAAGGAATCAATAACAATGTCATGCCTAACATTCCTGTATTGGTACTCATAAAGTATTTGCACTGGAAAAACAAATGAGGAAGGGAATAGTGATGGCTGCTTCCACTTATTCATCAGTTTTAGGTAGAGTATGGTGGTTTCAGCTCTCATGTACCATGACCACCTGTAGGGAAGCTGCCCTGTGGGTGCCTTGAATTAGTCATGAGAGAGCACCGACTGGGGAGTACTCATTCATCTGTGTCCAGGGATTCCAGTCACAGTCATCGGCAGCGCACAGCTGAGACAAAGTTCCGTACTTCACCTTTTTGCATAGTAATCAGGTCCCAGAGCAAGGAAAACTATTGCTAAGCAGATATGTGAGGAACAAAATGCAATGAAACCACTTGAGAGACTGTAACCCCATTGCACATGGGAGCCATCAGCCAATACCTCTGCAGGAAAGGAGCACACAGCCTCCTTGCTCGGTGCTACCGCCCATGCAGCGGAAGAAGGATGCTCAGGCTATCACTCCACATGACAGCTCCTCTGGGTGTGCCCCATGTTTCCCTCTGCAGGAAGTGGGGTGCAGAAGACCAATTTATTTGGATGTAGAAGATATCTGTCTGTAAAGAGTGACTGCAATTCCACCCCCAGATATACTTTCCATTGAAACTAGATTTACTGGATGGTAATGAACTAAAAAAGCTACGTGATGGTCCTCCCTACTGGCAGACCTCTGGAGTGGTGGCACTGTCTTTAAATCATTCTTCATCTCAATGATTTTATTGTGATTTCCCTGGTGTTTCTACCTTTGTAATACCTTTGCTTACCAGAGCCTTCAGGCATTCTGCCTGATAAACTATCGTAGATCCCAATTCAATAACACTGATGCGACAGCAGCTAGGGAAGTAAGAGGATAAAAATAACAGAAATGTTCAAAATACCACTTTTCTCAGGAAAATTATTTCTTCCCATTAGGAGAAGTCTTGGGGTGAAAGTGGGCTTGGTTTTGGACAGAAGAAGTAAGGCGGGTCTTCCTCTTGGCTTCTCCTCACTTGTCAGAAGGAGCTGCAGCTCATGGGGACGTATCTGCATAATCACATCCTCGCATCAGGTTTTTCCACAGCACAATTTGGTCAAGGTTCCTTTTAAATGGAGTCAGGATTACATTGTAGGTATCCTTATACACTGTTGTTGGTAAGGTTTGTATACCTTTTCCAAAATGCAACAGGAGCTGAAGCATCAGCAGCCATTGTGATGTAAGCTCTGGGACACTGCCCTGGCAATGGAGGCTTAGTCATGCTTTAAAAGAGCCGTGCTGAGCGTAAAATGATCGGCGATGGGAAGTGATTTTTCACCTATTTTGGCTACTTTTTGAGACTTCAAAAAATGTGCAGAATATGGATTCATTGCCCCACGGAGAAAGAATAAGGGGGTTTTGAGTTATGGGCCTGGCTTCTTTAAAAAGTCCTGAAACCACTTTAAAAGTGTTTATTTGTGTGTGTATCTGTGTGTGTGTGCATACACGTATGTACTGGGGGGCAAGGAGGCAGAGGGAATCAGTTATTTTATTAACATTACCTGTTCTTTACAGAGTTTGACACACACAGTCTTATCTAATTATTGAGAACATTTAACATCACCTAACTCCAGATAAAAATCTCTTCCCTCCTCCCCTGCCCCCTCTTTGCTGAAACTTAATACGCAGAGACTAATACGGCACAAAACCGTCTCACTGAGCTTTAAAATGTAAGATGGCAATTCATGACCTTTGCCATTGATTGCCAGCCAAGTTACATATGGCTCAGGGGCTCAGTGGGCCACCATTTGTCACCGCGCTGACAGTGAAATACAGCTCAGCCTATTGTTCTGCAGAAGCACCGTCAGCCCAAGGAAGGTTGCAGGACGTTGCCCTGTGTTCCCTGGGAGACCATGCCTTCATTCCCTAGATAATCCACAGGGTTTGGGGACAGCTATCAGGGCAATGAGAGAGTTATTCCTTGGAACAGCTTTGGAAACTAGGGGTTACAGCATTACCAGCCTGGAACGGGTGAACAAGCTTCATGCTTTGGGAAAGATCATTATATCTTGGATGAAAAAAGAAAAAAAAATAGCTTTCCTTGACAACACAGTGTACTTCTACAGTAAGCTGCTGTTTGTGAATACTGTGTTCTGCATGCTTGGGGGTGCTGTTCCCTCTGCGCATGTTTCATTTAGGCAAAGGAAAGAAACTGAATCACACTGTTTACTTGGGTGTAGCTACTCTCCCACTGTGCTGGCCAAATTTGCCTTATAGGCTTAGAAAAACAGCTACGGGCCAAGCAGGCTGTCAGACTTGACAATTTGATGCCCACAACTGCACGGGTACAATAGTGAGGCACTTTGCATTATGTGAAATACACATGCAGACAATCCAAGTAACTGAGCACTCAGTCTGACTGTGTGAACAAGCTCTTTGCCTCCAATTACCACCTTCACAACAGGAACTAAGTTTTCCGGCTGACTCCTGAAGTCCCAAATTACCATCCTTAAAAGCTCCTTTTAACACTAGAGATGCATACAAAAAACCTTCCTGCTTTCTACATTTCTGCAGATGAGTATCCCTGAACCATCTGCACCTTGGCAGCACTGAACTGTTTGAGCACACATCTTTCGTTTAAATCTTAGCAGCACTGCTCCATCCCTAGCACCACAATACCGTGGTCTTTGCCCATCCTTTGAGAGCAAACCTGATAATCAAAATGCATTTAATCCTAAAAACCATGCTGTGATGAAGATGTTGCTATTCTAATTAGTGTTCTAATTAAGTACCTATTTTGTACCTATTTGGGATGGCAGGGGTGCTTTCCTGTCAACAGAAGTAAAACTGCAAGAAAGCCATATGCAGCCAGATCAGTGGTCCAGTTCCATCAGTTTTCTCCCCATCAGCAGCAGCCTCTGACCTTCCAACTCTTACCAACCGGACTGCTGGGTCATCTACATAGAGGCACTCTCAGTTCTTCCCATCTGAGAATGCTTCTGGTCACAGGCATAAATCATTCAGAGACTGCCTCTCCTACTGTGTTGCAGTGCACGTGGCAGCAGCCACAGGGTCCGCACCAACAAATTATTGTTGGACAAGCCCCTAAGGCACTGAGATCTAACACCCAGTCACGGCAAGTTCCCGTGTTCCCCCTCGGAACTGTGTTTTGCCTGTTTTTCTGTCATAGGTCTAAGATTTCCCCCTCTAGTTTTATGTCATGCCCTTATGTTTTTGCATATCCCTTATGGAATATGCATGATTTCTGGAAAGTTCTGCTGTATTTGGTACCCTATTTGTTAATTCGACTAGAACCGCCCCCCCCGAGTTTGTCCCATTGGATGTTTTCCCCTGTCACCTCCCAGTTTACCGAACCCCATTGGTTGTAACCCTTTACTCCGCCTCTTTTTACCCCCATGCAAAAATCCCTGCACATCCACATTTTTCGTTCTTCTGCTCTGATTTTTTACCTGCAATAAAGGATTGGAAACCACACGGAGAGCGCCTCTCTCGTCCTTTACCTCTGCCAGCGCTCTTTTTCCATTCGTCTTGCAGCTTGCTCCTCGCAGGGAACCAGCCTCGGCTGCGACACTG